>JAJOOR010020105.1:0-30595 GCA_036250505.1 Solanum acaule | reverse complement strand
CCCCCCCCCCCCCCCCCGCTAAGCCTAATTTGAGTTGTGCATGACTTAATTTTGTTTTCGGAGGTTGCAGGGTTGAATTCGAGAAGTTGGGTCAAAAATAGGCACGTTGGGTCATTTGGCGAGCTGGTTCGAGCTTGCTGAATCACTAGGCGATTCGCCTTTAATTTAATGCCAAATATGATGTTGAATTCTGTAACTTTCGCCAAAAAGCCTTTGATCGCCAAAAGCATTCGGCGACTCACCGAAAGACTTCTGGTTCGCCCTTAGTCTGCACCCTTGTATTCTCTATGCACTGCATTCGGTGAACCGCCGAAGTAGTTGCGCGCTTCGTCAACTAGTTCAACGAAGTGATTTTGCAATTGAACTGCCTTGCTTTTGTCTGAATACTTTCTAACTTTTTCTCGAAGCTTTGCAAAAATGGCTAAACCGAAAGTAGCTGGAAGAGATATGCCACCCCGACAAACAAGAGTGAAAAATTTCAGAAAAAATACAAAGGCAACAAATCCTCCCAAAACGGATAATGAGGGCAAGATGCCTAGTGCCAACAAGAGAACAAATCTCCGAGACCCCACTATTCCCTCGTGGAGACGTGGATTCTTCACAGCTATTTGCTCCTTTTTGGCGGCTCATGACTTGGACAATCTTAGTAAGTCAAATGCCACTGAAGAAGCTCCGGGGGCCATTATCAAATTCCAGGCTGACCCATCAGGCACTGATGCCCAGACAGATGGAGCGACTGTGTAGACAATATTTTTCTCTACCTCCTTCTCTGTCTTTCTTTATTCTAAAGTCTAGATATTCTGTTATTTGCATTTGAGGAAAAATATTTTTATTTGTGATGGGGTAAGGCCCACCTTTGTGTGCTATTGATGTTCGTGTTTTGTTTATATTTGGGCTTTGTGTTTAAATTGTGTTTACACTGTTTCTGTGGATGTTTGAGCTTATGGCTCCTTTTGTTTTAAATTGCAAAATGATTTTTTTAACCAGTTAAATTTTTTTTGCCACCTCTCGTGTGTTGAATGTGGCTGTTCTTTTGCAAAATTTAAGTCTCGGTTCCGATCAATACCGATGACTTGAATAGCGCTCTCAATCGAACGAACATGAATGTGCAACTACGATGAGGCCAAATGAAGTTGCATAGACAATATGTGAACTCTTTGTATCTCGTTATGACTAGCCTAATATCGAATTGAGTCTCTTGTGATGATCATTAGTGAAAGTGTGGAGTCTTGTTTGATTATAGTGTCAATGTCTAGTGTGATGAGCTTACTTTGAACCATGCATGATAGATCCTAGAATTTTCCCCGTTGGTCCGGTCAACTAAGTGATGCTATCTCTTAATATGATCTTAGGAAACTTTTAAGAGTGTGAGCCAATTTGACATATACCTCTTTTGTGACATACCTTGTGAGTGTGTGAACCGCTTTTGAACACCCCTTGAGCCTTACCTTTCTTTGGAAGAAACTTGATGAAATCATAACCTTTCTTTATCCATTACCCATAATCCTCATGAAGTTGTGGTTAGTTGAATAGCCAACTTAGGCCAAAAGCCTAAGTTGGGGGTGTGGTGAAAAGATAAGGGCAAGTCAAGAAGTGCAAGGAAAGTCTCCTCTTACCCATGGTTTTAAGAAAAATGGAACCCTCCATATATAAATAAAAAAAAAACAAAAAGAGAAATAAAAAGAAAAAGAATGAAAAAGAAAGTTGTGGAATAAAGTACAAAAGAAATAAGGTTCCCAAACAATCCATGGAAAGTGAATAATAGGATGACTTATGAGCACTAAAGAGAATGATGACGGAAAAGGAAAGGAGGTGTTGTGAGCACCACATTTCATAAGGATGAAAGTCACTGTGCCTAAATGACCATACATTTGCACTCAACCCCATTAGAAGCCTTGAAAAGACTTTTTTGATCTTGAGTGAGCTGAAACAAATGTTGATTGGAAAATACGGGTAAACCTATAAGTGAAATTATGCATTGTGTTCTTCTTTGTGAGTGTGAGCGTTGCATCTGATTCCGAAGCTTTAAACTGTGAACCATTGTGTGAATATGGAATCATTCCTTGTGTGAGGGCATTTGAACACTTTGGTTGAGCTTGAACTTGCATTTGAAGCAAGTATTGTGAGCATGAGGTTATTTGATATTGGTGAGTCACAACTTGAATCTTTGAGTGCATATTTGATCTTTGCATAAGTAAATTGAGTCTTGTTGTGTGCATTCATGATTGAGTCTTGTGTAGCACTATTCAAGACACCCTTTTTGAACGGCTGAACTTGAGTTTGCTTGAGGATAAGCAAAAGTTTAAGTTAGGGGTGTTGATGAGCCCACAAATTAGACTTATTTAGGGTTATATTTTGATAGAAATTGTGTCCTCAAATGCTTATTTTATATCAATATCTAATGAAAACTCTTAAGTTTCAGGTATTTAAAGTTTGAAGGAAAGCATGGACACTATGTCGCAAAAAGGAACGAAAAGGCTGAAAAGAGCGAAGAAATGCAGGCCTGATCAGGATCGCCGAGTTCACTTGGTGAGTCGCCGAAGGGTCTTACTTCGCCTTTTGTTCCAGTGTGTTGATCCTTGAAGGAAAGGATCAAGTCGGCGGAAAAAGGGATCAGTCGGCGCATCGCCGAGAAGTTCCGTGAAGCAGTACCATGTCACCCAATGACCCAGAGCACGATGATGCTGAAGGCTGGTGCAAGACGGCGATGAACTACACCAAAAGGTGAATCACCGAGTTGATCGGCGATTCCGACTAACGACGCTGAATGATCCGCTGCAGCACAAATCTGTGAAAACTACAAGTACTAGTTTGAGTTGTAGTTTTAAGTGTGGAACAATTATTATAATTTTCATATAGAATAGTACTTTTTGATATTTTTTATCTAAGTTTGAGAGAGTTTTGAAGACTTGAAGATTCAAAGGGTTTCATCTTCAAGATTTGGATTTGGGTCTCTTGGATTCTTCAATTTTGGCCTGTATCAAGACTTAAATCTTCATACCCAGTTGAATGCGAGCTCAATTTGGTATAAATTTCTATCTCTTATACATGTGTGGCTAGAAACCCCAATTCTTGGGGTGTGATTTAGCGAATATGGGTTAAGATAATTGTTGGGTCTTGCTTGCTGATAGTTTAATCGTAGTTTAATTGTGATTTTGTTTAGTAGTTGTGGATGAATTTAATGAATTTGTAGTTGCAAAAAGTTTTTTGTATGTGTTTTCGGCTTGTGAGAGAGTGAGAGGTCGTAAAACTAAGACTACTAAATTGATAGTCGATGGGAGTGGGTCGACATGAGGTTCAACTCGAGAGAGTGAATCCTAGTCTCATTCCCACACACTCAGCTCGAGAGAGTGAGTGGGTTAAGGCGTAGGTTGGTCTTCATGCGGCAAGTGGGTGTTCGAGAGGAACGCATTTAAAACAGGGTAAGTTGCTCGAGAAAGAGTTTATCCCCCTTAAAGTTTAGCCTAGACACAATTATTCTATGAATCTTCTATCGAAAGCATGTACCCAATAATCTAGCTTAACCCATATTCCCGTCACATCCCAAGGATCCCTTCTCATTACTTAGAAATCCTTGTTTATTTTGTTGTTTTTACTTACTAGTGACAAAACCCCATTGTTAATTGACAGTCTTGTGTCCCCCTTTAATTTACAATGTTTTTAATCGTAAATGTCTTTAGCTACGACTAGTTAGAACTAAATTTTATTTTTCTATTAATTCTCGAAAACCACTTTCTTGGGAACGATCCCAACCCTTGGTTGGGTTACTAAACTATTGTACGATCGTAGACACTTGCATCGGAAGTTGTGTCGTGATTACGCAAACATCAGATTCTGCTTTGAAAAAGTGACGACTTATGGCATGAAATAAGTATAATTTTGGCATGAGATAGGTATGAAAAGTGTGCAGAATAATTATGTGAAATTTGTATACTAATTTTAGATTTTTTGTTCTGTATAATAACTTTAATTATGACTTTTTTTTAAATGTATAAAGTTATATTTTGGTATGAACATTGAATTTGTTCATTATTTTTCTGACCCATTTTTCTACTTTTTGGTATGTTTCTGGTTTTAAAAAATAGATTTTTTATTTTTTTGGAATTGGTATACTACTAATATGAGACATGTATGTCAATCAATAATATTTTTTGGTACGAATTTTGATTTGATTGGATTTTTTTTTTGGCATTATATTGTAATGAATTTTGGGAATACTAATGTAATAATATTGTTTATTTAAGAAATGACAATTAATATTTATAAGTTGGAATTATTTTGATATTCTAGTGACATGATTCTGGTATGAATAATTGATGACTTTGACATGAAATAGGTATGAAATGTGTGAATAAGAATTGTATGAAATTTGTATACTAATATAACATATGTATTTTTACTTTGATATTCTGTAATAACATATGAAATTGTTTAAAAATAACATATGTATTTTTACTTTTGTATGAAATTTGTATGCATAAAAATGGTATGAAATTTGTATACTGATATAACATATGTATAAAAGTTATTTGTACTTTTGTATAATGTAATACTGATACAATAATTTATGATAGAACAGGAAAATATGCAATTCAAAAAGTGTCGGATAATAAATTATTGTCGCCTGGTTCAAAAAGAATTATAGGGAGACCACAACTTGAACGCTGGAAATGGTTTGCTGATGTGAAATTCAAGAGGTCTAAGGTTACGTGCAGTACATGTCTTCGGGAGGGACACAACATAAAGACATGTTCAAATTACCCTTCTGGAAAAAAAAGACATAATTTATTTTTATTTGGTTGTTATATTGTGGCAAACTCATTTTTTGATTTATTTTGTCTTTTAAGTTAATGAATTATAATTTCAGAACATTTATTATGTGTGCTAGTTAATCATTTGTGTATTCAGTATTTTTCAAATGTATACTCAAAAACTAGGTAATGTTGGTATGTGATTGATATCGACTAGAAAAATTACGTCAAATCTTAGTATGAAATTGGTATACATTTGGTATCCAACTGATGTCCCAGTGGTAAAATTGAAAAAACAACATCTAATTGAGATTTCAACTGAAATAGCCAACTTAAAACTAGTTAATGTTATGTCCAATTTGTATAAATTTGGTATCGAATTGATATCCCATTGAAAAATTGAAAAACCAACATCTAGTTGAGATTTCAACCAAATTAAACAACCTAAACAAGTTAATGTTGTATTCAATTGGTATCCAACAGATATCCCACTGAAAAATGAAAAAAATAAAATGTAGCTGATATTTCAACCAAATTAGACAGCCTAAAATAATTTAATATTGTATCCAATTGATATCCAATTTATATACACTCGGTATCCAACTTGAAATTTTAGAACAAAGACTAAAAATAAAAATGTATGAAATTGATATCAAACTGATATAAATTTGGGAAGAATAAATCTGACAATGTAAAATAATGCATTTTATATATTGTTGTCAAAAACTGTAGCAAACGAAATATACATCACCCAAAAATCAAAACAGGTAATTAAAAGTCTAAACTACAATAATTGATAAAAGTTCTATATTTTCCTCTCTCTTCAATTTTTATTCCATATTTAAGTGTGACCTTCTTTTTAAACCATATTTAAGCTGAAATTTAGGAACTCATTATTAAAGATTATATATATATAACAACAACAACAAATTTCAGAATTAAATATACTTATTTCACCCCCAAAGAGTATTTTAGATACAGAAAAACACATCAAAAACGAGTTCAAAATTTCAGTAAAACGATTTTTTTCTCAAAAAATTGAGTTACAGATTAAATAAACTTAAAAACGAAATCAAATTTTCAAAATATAGAATTCTTATTTCTAAAAAGATCATATTAAAAAAATAAAAAACAACATCAAAATTTAAAATAAAAAAAACATCAAGAAAAGAAAATTTTAAATAGATTAAAGACAGAAAATTACATGTTAAAACCTTCGGTGATAAATTTAAAATATTTGAATAGTAATCAATATTTATCTTGGGAATAATAAAATAAACAAAATAAGAATCAACTAATTAGGAGAAAATCAAGGGAAAGATTTATCTTGTAAATTATAAATTACTATATTTATGGAAAATATATTTAGTTAATTAGAATGGGGAAAAAGAACAAAGAAAATAGGTTGAAAGAGAAACAGAAGATGGAAAGAGTAACGTGTGGGTGGGGGTGTGGGTTGACATATGATAAGTTAAAAAATCCCTTAAAAGTTGTAATAGATAATTACAAACTGATTCTCTCTCATTAATATTATTTCTCTCACCTATTAATTATATAATATATATATATATATTAGTTAATAATATATGATTAATTAATTAATTTATAAATTAAAACTAATTTGTTAATACTTCTAATTAAAATGTTATAAGTAGTAATATTTAAAAAGTAGATCTAAAAGTTGTAATATTAACCCTTAAATAGATGTGTGAGGTGATTTTTCCATCTATATCATATATATATTTATATATATAAAAGAGAACCCTAAGCCCGCCTACGTGGCGCCACCACAAACCAGGATTCCCTTTTAATTTATTTTATTCTCAAAACTAGTCTTCCCCTTTCATGAAAAAATGTGACTTTTATGAAAAATTGTGATTTTTATGAAGAGTTGCCACTTTTATGAAGAGTTGTATCTTTTATGAAAGGTTGTGACCTTTCCGAACGGTTGTAACTTTTCCAAAAAGTTGTGACTTTATGAAGAGTTGTCACTTTTATGAAAAGTTGTGACTTTTATGAAAGGTTGTGATCTTTCCGAAGGGTTGTAACTTTTTCAAAGAGTTGTAACCTTTCCGATAAGACACAATAATTATTTGTTCACACTACCCTTTGTTGTCTATAAATAAAGGACTTTCCTCTCATTTTAAAACAACGAAAATTTCAAACTTTTTCTTCTTCTTCTTCTTCTGGACAATTAAATATTTGTGTACTTTGCTCCTATTGAATGACTTACTAACACCATTATTTTTGTATCAATACACTGGTGAATAGTATCGCTCTATCTTGAGAGGATTTATTCCTTTAAACATCGGATACTAGAGGGGAATAATTTCCTTAAGGGAACACTGTGCATTCAATGTGCTCGATTTTTTCCATTTTGTTTCATTCTATTTTTGAAGATCCTGGTATGTTTTTTATATTCATTAATTTATGCTTATATTATTAATTGTTGTTTTTGAGTACATGCTTTAAACTTTGTTGCTTATGTTTATGCAGAGTTATTGTTACAAGTATTTGCTAGTACAGATTAAATAACAAATGTTATTTGGGTATTCAAGCAAGTTTTCTCTACTGAAATTGTTGAAGGTAAAATAACAAAAAAAGCCCTTACAAATCTATAATTTCATCATCAACAACGTCATTCCTTCATATACAAGGATGCGATTTTGTGTTCTTTAAAAAATCCTCTGAGAGTTAATAACTTTGCATGTCCATATCTTTTGGTTTTTATGTTGTTGTTATCTATTTTTATTAAATTTTACCAGTGGATATTATGAGTACTTTAAGGATTGAAGGTTGATTGAAGTGTTAGTCAATTTTTGTGGTATGTTATTCCAAAACATAGGAACTTTTCTGGTTAGAATAATTTGTTATCATAATTGGACATCTCATAGTTTACTCCCTTTAAAGTATGTTTTTTCTCACTGTTTTGTTGTTTCCTTAAAATTATATTAATTATTTTTCGTTTGGTATGTATATTACCTCACTTGGACAAAAAAATTCGTCCTTTTAAGGTTTTTCTTTTTTTTTTCCTTCTCATTCGACTCTTCTAAATATTTTTGGTGTGAGTTATGACTATTTTTGGCAAACTTCATTTGAAGAATATGAAAAAAAACCTACTCTAAATAAAAGTAATATCTTAAACTACAAAAGATATGTCTATAAACATAGATTTGTTGTCCTTCATGTCCCAAGTCATTGCTGAGCGTTTGAGTTATCTAGGTTTGACTCATTCTTAATTATTTACTGTTCGAGAATATCTCTTTAACGTGAGTCTACAAACCAAAATTTTTATCTACTTACAATTATATATACATATTTCTGAACAAGTCATAAAGTTGCATTGATGAAGCATCTAGAAGGGCCTTCAGAGCAGCAATTTATTGAAGAATGAATTTCTAAAATGTCAACAATATTATTTTGTTGTTGTTTCAAATTTATTTTTCTCCTTCTATAAATTTTGTTAGAGTAACAAAATAACAATAACGAAAAGTGGTGAACGTTTGACCTCAAACAAGTAGATTGTCTCTACAAAAATTTATTTATGTTGTTGTGGTGTACACTTTTTAACGGTCTTAACTTATTTATAACTAATATTGATTATCGAAAATTTTCACATAAATGTTTTGTCACAGGGAGTTATTCTAACCATAAAGTTATCAGATTCTATATTTTTCATGTTCAAAAAAATAGAAAAAAGTGATGTTTAATCGCTACATTCGAACATCACTCAATTTTAACAAGACAATTATATCATCAAACATATATTATGATAAACTATGTAAAAGATAAAAATGATTAGATATCAAGATATTTTTAATCATTAATTATATATTTACAATTCTTGAGATATGTGATAATGTCAAATCATTTTTTTCTATTGAAATGTTCTAAAACCTACTAAAATTTACTCTCTTTTTTTCCTTATATAAGTCGATTATTGGAAAGGTTGTTCAAAAGTTTAGAAAGATTATTTATGGTCGCGCAAAGCGCGGGTAAATTACCTAGTATATATATAAAGGAGGATCTTCATCCTGCTGATGTGGCATGCCTAAATGATCAGAAAATTTATTTATTTATTTTCTTAAATTTTAGACATTTTTCTCTATTTTTAAATTATTAACTACTATTAATTATAAATTATTAATGATCAGTTATACATTCCTAAAATACAGAATTCCAAAAGGCTACTCCGTATAATTAACATTTACTTTTCCATAATTAATGTGGTTAATTACGGAAAAAGTGGTTACATAATTTCATTAAAATCAATACTCATTTAATGGTAACTTTAATGAAAAAAATAATTCTAACATTTCAGAATTTTACTATATAATGTAAACATTTCAAAATTCTACCACAATTTCTCTATTTTTCTTTCTATACTACTTTATCATTACTTCAATTTGGTCATTTTATATCTCTTCCTTTAATCTCTTTTTATTTAGCATTGCAATATCTTATTTTTATCTTCATTTTTTATTTACGTCATGCAATGAATTTTGATTTATATATCTTATGAAAATAATATTCTAATTATATGTTAATTGTTTGTAGGTTTTACAGCAAATTATCTCTTTATTGATTCCAGAGGAGTTGAAGCATGAACAAGTGCAAGTAGTTTTCTTACCATGCTTTTGGTTGGTATTCAAATTTTACCAAACAAATTTACTATTTAGTTTTTCATCACAGATATTTCTAAAAATTATATAGTGACTTTTCATCGTTGATTGTTGATAATGTTTATGAATTATTAGTCTTCGTGAATAAATAAATAAAAATTGTAATTGTCTTTTAAATCTCTTACTGCAGATCGCATGGATATGTGATGTTATCAAGAACACAAATTTATTGACTATTCATTATTGACTGTATTCATATAATCGGTTCATTGTAAATTATTATTTTTTTCCAATTATTTATTCACTACATATTATATGAAAATATAATGCCACCCACGATGACATATATAAAAAGAGAAGATTTATCAACTAAGCAAGATTAGCTTCATTCATGTAGGAATCTCCTTTTGCAAATCAGTAAGTGATTTCATGTTTATCTTCTTTTTTTTATACGACATAAATAGTGAAAAAAATAATACAAGAAGATTTATCAACTAAGCAAGATTAGCTTCATTCATGTAGGATTCTCCTTTTGCAAATCAATAAGTGATTTCATGTTTATCTTCTTTTTTTTATACGACATAAATAGTGAAAAAAATAATACGAGAAATGGAGGAAAATCGTAATGGACTTGTGAGAATTCTATTTTGAAATTGCTTGCGAAAACATTTGCAAAATTTCTTATTTCCTTATATTTATTTGTACATCAAAACAATAAAAAGAATCTACAAGTATATTTTGCCATAACTCATTTTACGTTATTACAAATTACTCTATGTAACTATTTTTTTTTATAATTATGAAAAATGAACCATCAGCTTCAAATAGATTGTTGTAGTAGAAATTATTTTAGATTGTTTTAGTGAAGCAAGCAATATATTAAAAGTGTATAAATCTGAGAAAATGAACCGTCAAACGAGCAAATTTGCGCATAGCATTCTATTTGTAGAGAGTCACCAATACCATATACTATATATCAAAGCACATTTCCATTTAGCGATCTCCCTATCCACCCCTGGATTATCACAATTTATCCATCAACCACCTGGAGTGGGATGTACGATAAGACCATACCATTGGACACAGATCTATTCTTAGCAAAGAGATAGCCAGCGTATCAGGGGAAGCCTTACCTTTCTCTACAACTGTTACGTGGGGAGTAGGAACATTTACTATTCCATTGAAATCTACTCCAATCTTTCTCCCCTCTTTCTACTCATCTAGATTAACCATACAACTTGTTACACAACACAAATAGGAGATGTGAATAATATAGAAGTTAAGTGAATCTTTCACACACACACACACACACCATTCAGGGTAAAATAATTGGACACGTCCAGTAACTTGTACACACTCCCAATTAAAAAGTAGAATAATTCAACAACATTGGTTATTTATGAAGTGGTAACAAGTGGTGGCTTGAGAATGATTTCGACATTGTCATGAACACCTTGGAGGAGGAGCTCACCATCATAGGTTAGGAATTTCCTTTTCTTTGCAGCCCTTAATGTTCCAACTAGCGCCTCAAAGATGTTGGCACATCTGTCATCATTAAACAGCACTCCGAATGTTACCTTCACAACACAAACAAAATAAACGTTAATCACGCCACCTTGTATTTGTTTAAGATGACAACTATTCTACTAAGTCAATCCAATTCCTTTAGATTATAGTTAGGGCTCTCCTAAACTATCTGCCTTTTGCAACTTTTAAACTTGAATTATGGGGTGTTGTTATTATCCCCCTTAAACTCTAAGGTTTCCTATTTAAAACCTCCTTGTAGTGCCAAAGTAGCATGCATAATGATTTAACTCTTCTTGTGGTGTGTGAAAGTTAAAAAAACTAGGCCAAAGAGGGCAATCATGTGACATTTTTCATTCTGCCCCGCTCTGCCCTGCAATTTCTATAACCTGTCCCGCCCCATTGCCATCCCTACTTACCCACATTTTTAAAATAAAATAAAAAGAGCATCAAAACGTAAGTATTATAATCTTGACGGGAAGCTAAATTCAATTTGAATCAAATTTTTCCAACACAAATATTCAAACATTAACCATGAAAACAGAGACAAAGCCAGCTTCCAATCAAGCACGGCTGGCTACTCATATGGGAGAGACTGGCACAAACTCAAATCTGTTTACATTACTTGCACTCTATTAGCCTATTATTGTTTAGTTGATATCACAGTCCTATGCTGCTACCGTTTTCTCAAATCACTGACTTACTAATGATAGCAGAAACAGAAAACAACTACACAAGGGAATGCCATCCAAGCTAAGCCAATTAGACAGAAAAAATGGTTTTTAATTCCTGAACAACAACGCTATAGATTTCAAGAACAATCAATTCCAAAAGGCATGAATGATCTAACCTTAATCCTCCTGATTTGGTTTCTTGAGACTATTCTGAAACAAAGTAGGTAGTAATTTCTCTAAATGTATTTCACATTTAGTAAGCCCTCTTTACGGAGTTTAAACCAGTTTTATCTCAGAAATGAAAAGAGGGCTTACTATGTTTTACAAAAAATTAATATCATATGCCCAGGGGATTCTTAAAAAGATACGATCTTGTGCCATCATAACCTTCTGATTCTTCTCTATTCTTGTTGAAATTACAGGCATCACATAGATTTCAAGGATCTCTATATGATATATCAAGCAAGAAGTATAAAGTGTCCAACAAACTCATAGTTGTGTGAACTGATTGTTGATTCCCAACCCCTATTCAAGGTTGGGGTTAAATAATTGATAATCAGTTCCTTAGCATCAATAAGTGATCAAGTTTGAAAACGGCTAATATTTATATGCTGGATCTGTCTTCACACAAAATGCATTACAGATCTGATATCTAATTGAAATGGGTCACGCAAGAAGGCATATTCCTTATCCAATTTCCACCACATCAACGTTGTGAAAGCTGTTCGTTCCGAAAAACAAAATAAAAAAATTCTAGACAGTGGGCACTGCTTATATGTAATCCATCCCATCTCTGCACAAAATGTATTACAGTTGATCTATATGCAATTGAACAATGCATCGCTTCGCTAAGCTCCGAAAATTCTTAATTGGGGAAGAAAAAAGGTACCTTGTAAGAACCATCATCTTGGGCTATGCCGAGTCGCTTGATCTCTTCTTTGAGTCGTTCAACCTCTTCTTCAACGTTCATGGTTCTTTTCAATGGAGTTGAAGAGATCTATCTTCTTCTAACATTTATTTGGTCTTTATATACTATGATCCCTACTTGATCCGATAAAATTTACTATTCCTTATTTGGAGTTGGAGTTAATGATAAAATATTCTCTTCTTTCATACTCATCATATTATTTTATGTGTCTCATTTTATGTGAGGTAGTTTTACTCGACACGGAGTTTAAAAAAGAAAGACTTTTAAAACTTGTGGTGCAAAATGAATTGTAGAAATTGGTGTGGCTATAAGGGTAAAGTAGACATTTTAAAATTAAATTTGTTACTTAATATATAAATGTGTCATTCTTTATGGAACTGACTAAAAAGGAAAGTAAGTCATTGGAACAGAGGAATACTAGTTAATAGTTTTGTCCTTCAAGTTTATTAAAGTGAGTATTGTTAGAAAAAATAATAAGAAATATAATTAAAGAAGAAGAAGATGGTTTTGAGGCGTATAATTACTTTTTTAAAAAAGATATTGTTTGTATATATTTGGGGAAAATACAAACAAATTCCTTCGGGATACAACAAAGGTTTTTGTTTATACATGCAGATTTTTCAAGGCTACTTCTAGAGAGTCATTATATTTATAGAACTTAAGAGGTGACTCTTCGTAAGATTCATGTTCTTTCATGAACAATTGACTTTTTATAAGAGTCATGTTCTTTCATGAACAAATGACTTTTCATAATAGTCATGCTCTTTCACGGACAGATATGTCTATTCAATTTAAGACCTATATATTACAAAATATCCAACAATCCCTCACTAGTTTGTAGTATTTCTCATAATATCATCTATACCAGAGAGTATCTTCTAATAGATTTGAATTTTTCGTTAGTGTAAGTACTTTAAAGTTCTGACGAAGTAATTAGTATCTTAAAAGATTTGAACCACAACTTCATGTGTCAAAACCAAGAATATCACACACATAATATTATTTATAGCTTATAAATCTCAGTATTTGCTTTAGCACGTTTATGGTCATGACCTCATCCTGATTTCATGAATATTTACAAGACCAATCATTTAGATCTTGCATGAAGCGGCACCACTTCAATATACATATATGTGAAATTAGCTACTATGTCCTTGTTATTGTAGACATTACTAATTTCATCAATAATTAATTCAACCTGTGTAACAATCTGCATTGTGGAAGTTGTCATTTTGCCGTTGTTATTTCAAACATTTAACAACTCCTCCACTTCTCACATAACTGTATGTAGTACACTTGAGTCAAGGCTCTAAAGAGAAACTCATGCTTTAGAAACACAAAGTAACTTGTTATTACCCATTGAACGTGTATTGTTAGAGTGTATACTAACTCAAAGTTGGGTTTCCATCACTTGTGTTTAATTAGTTTAAGAATTTTGGCATTATTCATTCACACATTTATTATATCGCATCTTTTGAAACTAAATTTTACAAGATTAATATAAATCATAAAAAAATCTTCACATAGATCATCATTATCTCAATAGCTTAGAATGGTTGCATCAGTCGTGGCCATAACATTTCAAAATCATATTTTTTTTCCAACCATTCCATTTCTTTTCAAGCATTTATATACTAAATATATTGTTATTCCACTATGAAATTCAAGCCACATTTATTATACCGCATCTTTTGAAACTAAATTTTACAAGATTAATATAAATCATAAACAAATCTGTCACATAGGCAAATCACATAGAACATCATTATCTCAATAGCTTATAAAGGTTGCATCAGTCGTGGCCATAACATTTCAAAATCATATTTTTTTCAACCATTCCATTTCTTTTCAAGCATTTATATCTTAAATATATTCTTATTCCACTATGAAATTCAAGCCTATTTTTTCTGCAAAACTTATGGCACCTTCATACACGTTACAAATCCAACTTATATGGATTTTTTCATTATTATTAGAAGATTCACTATTTATAGACCAACACATCAATTCATCCATGTATGAATGGTCATGTCTATACAAAAGTTATCTTACAAAAGATACTTCTTTTCATTAAAAAGTCACAACATTTCAAGTGATACTACTTCACGAAATTATACAATATTTCTGTCAAGGCTTATAGCCTAATCATCATATTAGTAGTTTAATCAACTAATTATCACACACACACACACACATATATATATATATATATATATTGTGTGTATTGAAAAAACAATTTATATATTAGACTTATTCAAATATTATTGACTATTAATCATTAATCAAAGCACCCCATATTTTGAATGTTTCAAATGTCCTTTTGTAACTCGACTGGTTGTCAAGTTTATTGCGTTCCAATTCTATAACACATGAGCATTCAATAAGATGACAAAGTACTCAACTTTTAATGAACGCAAAATGTTCTAGCAAAAAAAATATCATTTCTCTTAATTTCAAATTATTCTAAGGGAAAATACATAAAATCCCCCCTGAACTTGGTAGCGAAACTTAGTTTAATACTTTATGGGTAATTATTTACCCCCCTTATCTCTTTTCAAGTGAATTTAAATGCACCCAAAAAGCTGACGTGGCAAGTCAAAAGAAATTCTGCGCGTAAATAGCAAAAATTAAAGAGAAAAATAATAAGTGGGCCCCATTATTTTCTTTTTAGCCAATAATCTTTTTTTCCTTCATCTTCCTCACACCCCACCACCCCTCTCGCCCTCAACCACCATCCCCACCTTTTTGATTTCTCCTTCTTCGAAACCCCCATTTCGACCCTATTTCTCCTCCTAGAAACCTCACCCTCTTTCTTTCTCTTCGGATCTGCCGCCTCAACCACCATTGCATCACCCTTTTCTTCTTCTTCTTCGTTGAACTTTCCATCTTCTTTCTCTTTCTTTGGAATGCCCTCACCCCACCTTCATTTCCTTTTGATCCGTAAAAGTGTGATGAATAGGAAAAAAATAGAAAAGCCAACAACTGTTCTTGCTTCAAAATTATTGTTTATGGTAGTGTTTGAATGTGATGCACTTGAAGCTCTTTTTAATAAAAAATCTATAATTTCTTCATTTCAAATTAAACTTTCAGTCATTATTTATTGTCTTAATAATGTGTCTTAAAAATTGAATGTGTTTTTGTGAGAATGATTTTGACATTTTGGATCGATCTTTCAATTGTGACCAAATTTGTTCAATTGCAATCGTGACTGAGTTGAGGAACATGGATCTCATTTTTTGAAATTTTTTTGCTTTCTAAAATTGAGAATAAATAAAAAGAAACAAATAAAATTAAATAATGTTCTACGTGGCGCTGATGTGGCAATGACATGGCGATGACATATCAATGACATGACGCGTGTGGAATGCACTTGCCATTGTGAGACTGATATTATAATTTTAGGGTGATATTAAATTCACTTGAAAAGAGATTAGGGGGGTAAATAATTACCTGTAAAGTTAAAGTGTTAAATTAAGTTTTGCTGCCAAGTTCAGAGGGGATTTTATGTATTTTCCTTTATTCTAATTACTTTCAAGTATAGATATTATCCATCAAATAAAGGAATTCAAACATATCATCCCATAACTGGAAAAAAAAAATTCACATGATCTTTATGCAACACAATTATGCAATAATAATTTTATTTGGCCCAAATAACAAATTTATAGTAATCATACCAAATATCTTATTCCTAAACTTATTTAAAATGTATTTCGAGGTCACAAGTGAATTATTTATCCTAACATTTATGAAAAAACATTTTCAAAAATTTCTAAGGATAAAATGTTATAAATAAATAATAAGAGAAGTTAAAAAAGCAAAACACGATATATGTTGTTTGCAATAAATTTTAAAGTGACAGAAAATAAATTATAATAAAAAAATAAAATATGAAGAAACATAATTGTATTCATAAATATAGTGGGTACAATTATATTCCTCCCTTGATTCTTCTCTCATAAGATTTATCCATAATTCAAAGGTCGTTAGTGCGTATTTCTTGAATTACAATAATTTGGATTTGATCTCTTTATAAATATTTCATGAATTTACGGAATGTTTGAGATTTTGATCTATTTATGAATATTCCATGAATTTGTGGTGAAATTTTTGAGTTTTATTTTCAAGAGAATATATTACATTTTATATAGGCATGAACTAGGACTTAGGGTTGAGTAGCCTCCGAGAATTCTAAATGAAATTGAACACACCATGTAGAGTCCCAACTCGAATTGAACACATCTTGTAGGAGTCCCACATAATTTCAATGTTTATAAATGCCCATGCTTCAAGGATTGTCGGAGTGCAGACTTGATGCAACTCAAAAACGAGAATTGAAGTACTCATTTTTCCACCTTTGCAACTTCAAATTTTCATACTTGATTCATGAGAAAAGAGATGAAGAGCAGATTTGGTCCCACTGGGCGTGTCAATTTGTTTGCAACAAATTTTAAAGTGACAGAAAATAAATCACAATCACTAATAAAATATAAAGAAACACAACTTATTGATAAATATTGCGGGTACAATTTTGTTCCTCCGTGGATTCTTCTCTCATAAGAACTATCCATGATTCGTGGGTCGTTAGTGGCGTATTTTCCGAACTTGGTTAATTTGGACTTGATTTCTATAATTTGAGGATCGTTAGTGGTGTATTTCTTGAACTATGATGATTTGGACTTGATCTTCATAATTCGAGGGCCGTTAGTAGCGTATTTTTTGAATTGAGATGATTTGATTTTGATCTCTTTATAAATATTTCATGAATTTATGGTGAAATTTTTGAGATGCCTTTTCAAGGAAACATAGTATCCTTTATATAAGCATGAACTAGGGTTTAGGGTTGAGTAACCTCCAAGAATTCTAATTGAAATTGAACAGAGCTTATAAAAACTTTTGGTGATATTTTTAAGGAAATTGCTACATTAGAGGACATCATCAGAGTAATGGAGAACCAATTGGAGAGGGACCCTACGGGAGAGAATAGAAGAAAACTCAGTAAGGCCCAAGCTGACCTGTATAAGCAGTTGAAGAGGGAGGAGGAATACTGGCAACAAAAAACAGGTTATGAATGGTTCAAAATTGGGGAGAGAAATAAAAAAAAATTCCATACTATTGTGAAAGGGAGAAGAAGTAGGCTCCGAATCCAAAAGATTCAGAATGAAGACGGAGAATGGTTAACTAATCAGGAAGAAATTGCAGAAGAGGCGCAAAGGTATCATACAAAGCAATTTAGTCGTCAAGAGGGGCATACAGGCTTTGAAATGTTGCAGGAGATTCCATCAATGATCAATGGAGAGCAAAATGAAGAGTTGACTAAGGGGCCAAGCAGGGAGGAAGTTTATAAAGCAGTAATGGGGCTGAGTAAGTATAGTACAGGGGGTTCAGATGGGATGACGGGGGCTTTTTATCAAGAGACATGGGAGATAATTGGGGAAGATATAGTCAAAATGGTGGAGGCATTTTTTAGAGGTGAGGAGCTGCCTAGATTCATTACGCATACAAATTTGGTCTTAATCCCAAAAAACTGGTAGTCATTTCCTTCTCTGATCTTAAACCCATTTCACTAAGCAATTTTGTGAATAAAATCTTTTCGAGGATTATTCATGAGAGGATAAAAGGGCTCCTACCAAATATTATATCCAAAGAGCAAGCAGGGTTTGTTCAAGAGAGAAGTATTAAGAGAATATTTTGATGGTGCAGGAGATATTGGCGGAAATCAGAAAAAGAGGTTCTCCACCTAATCTGGTTATTAAACTAGACATGATGAAAGCATATGATAGGGTGGAATGGCTATATTTGACAAAGGTTTTGAGAAAAATGGGATTTGGAGAAAGATTGATTGACATAGTATATAGATTGGTGAGTAATAATTGGTACTCTATACTATTGAATGAACAACCAAGAGGATTTTTCAGGTCCACTAGAGGAATTAAACAAGGAGATCCATCATCCCCACCTTATTCATTTTAGCTGCAGAAGTGATGTCAAGAGCTTTGAACTCGTTATTGAAGAAGGAGTTCAAAATGTTTGGAATGCCAAGAGGTAGTCCAAAGATTAATCATCTGGCATTTGCAGATGATATGATCATACTATGCAAAGCAGAACTTGGAACTATGAAACTTATTACGGGAGTATTGGAACAATATGAGAATATGTCAGGGGAGAAGATCAATAAAGAGAAGAATGTTATATATTTACACAAAAATGTCTCTCAAGGAGATGTTATAGTTGCGGAAATTACCACAGGGATCCTAGGAAAACAATTTCCATTTATTTACTTAGGATGCCCAATCTTTCATTTGAGAAAACAACAAGGTTATTACAAGCAAATGGTCCAAAAAGTGAGTTCTAAATTGCAGGCATGGAAGGGAAAGCTTCTATTATATGGAGGAACAATTGTTCTGATTAAACATGTTCTACAGAGTATACCTATACATTGCTTATCTGTGATGAATCCTCCCTTAAATGTACTCAGTACTATTCATAAGATGATGGCTCAATTTTTCTGGAGTAGCTGTATAGGGGGGGGAAAGGAAGACACTGGACAAGATGGGCAAACTTATGTCTACCAGTTGAAGGAGGAGGATTGGGTTTCCGAATGCTACAGGATGTGTCTATGGCACTATTCTGTAAACTGTGGTGGAACTTTAGGACTCAAGAGTCTATGTGGAGTGAATTCATGAGAAATAAATATTGTAAAAAAGAACACCCCAATCTGATTATGTGGAAAACGGGATATGGTGGGACACAAGTCTGGGAGAAGATGCTTCAAGCAAGGGATCAGGTGGAGCATCAAATTTAGTGGCAAACGAAAAATGGCAGAGTCAGTTTATGGCATGATAATTGGACAGGAATAGGAGATTTATACACAATTTGTGGGCAAAGATATGAATGGGATACTAATCAACAACTTATCCAAGAAGTGGTAAGACATGGACAGTGGGATGTATAGCAGTTTAAAGAAATGGTACCGAAGGATATAGTTAATCACATTATTAGTAAAGTGAAGGCCCCAGCAGATGAGAATGGGAAGGATAGACCATGGTGGATGCTAGAAGCAAAAGGCAATTTCATAGTTAGGTCAGCTTGGCAATACACAAGACATAAAGAACAGCCAAATAAAATCATGAAGGATGTATGGGTGAAAGGACTACCTTTTAAAATGGCGTTTCTCATGTTGAGGTTATGGAAGTTTAAAATCCCTGTGGATGATAGGATAAGAAGATGGGGTTATGAAGGTCCTTCGAGATGTTGGTGTTGTCCCAATCCAAGGCAGGAAACTATGGCGCATGTTTTCCTCCAATCGGAGACTGCTAACAGGACCTGGTCCTATTTTTCATCTTTTGCAGGTATAAACATTCAGAATCTTACACTTAGAGAAACTATCTTGAAATGGTGGGATGCAGAAGTGAATCAAGGAAGCAGTGCATACTATCAAGCAATTCCATGCATAATTGTATGGGAGCTATGGAAAAGAAGGAATGCAAAGAAACATGACAATACTAACATAACCTGGCAGAATGTGACTAGGAACTTACGTATGCTACTGAAAGTAAGAAGACCTATGCAGGGATTCTCAACACAATGGCCAGACATAATGAAAGAAATGGAGGGAATAAGATGTAAGGTGAAAATCAAGAAGGTGGTATGGGAATATCCAGAAGAAGATTGGGTGAATTATAACACTGATGGTGCAGCAAGGGGGAATCCAGGGGAAAACTCTTATGCTTTCTGTCTGAGGGATGCTAATGCAGATTTAGTGTATGCAGAAGGAGAAAGAATAGAGGACATTACTTGCACTGAAGTAGAAACCACAGAGCAATACTAAAAGCAATAAAACATTGTCAACTAGCAGGAATAAATAGAGCTATTATTCAAACTGATTCATTGTTATTAAAGCAGGTGCTAACAGGGAAATGGGAGTGCCCATGGAACATAGCTGTGGAGGTGGACCAGATAATGGAGATGATGAAAGCAAAACACATTCACATACAACACATCATGCGAGAAGGAAATAAACTGGCAGACCATATTGCTAATCTAGCATTAGATACAGGAGGATGCAAATATCATCATTTTATAGAAATGGATTCAAAAGGAAGGAAAATAATTAATGCTGACAAGTCGAAATTCCATCACATCAGAGTTTCTTTAACAAAAGGGTAAAAGGGAGAGGGAAGGCAACAGCTTAGGTCTTTCATAAGACTATATACAGTCGTTGGGAGGATCAGAGAGTGAACATTATTCAGGAGAAGAGCGACGGGATGACGAAATGGAAAGAGGAGTTTTGATTAGGAAACCCTACTCTACTGATATGTAAAGTCTCAGTTGATTGTTGGGATGGAAAAAAACAAAATTGTGATCCATTGTTGGCTTAGTTTTGCCATATGACTTGCTGTCATAGAATCATATTTTTTTTGTTTACGCTTTTATTAATGAAAATTAATTAACACTTTAAAAGAAAATTATTTAATATTAATTAAATCATATTTGTTATCGATCGTAATAATTATGTTCTATTATTAATTATTGATTAATAGATTTATAGGACATACTATAGTATCTTAAGCATATATGGGGATTAATTTTTTCACAAAAGAAGTTCAAAAATATGAGTGCTAGGAAAATAAAATAAGACCAGAGAGTTAAGTTAGAAATATTTTTTAAAGTAAAAAACCTTGGAAACTTTCCTTTGCATTTGCAACAAAATGGCAAAGATTTTACTTTTAAAACTTCATTTGTTGTAACCAAAAAGAAAACTCATTTGCTTCAGAAAGTATTTGTTTTTCTTTCTTTCTTTAAAAAAATATTATAAGCAGCAATATAGTAGTATCTTAATAACATCAAATTCAACCAACATCTGAATCTATCAAGTTGATTGTGATTATTGATCAACTTTTGAAAGAAAATTTCAAATATTTTCACCTGAAAGAGAGAAAAAAATATTTTTTATAAGAGAGGATTTCAAACTCCATTCAAAGTGCTCTCAAGTAAAGCTGAACTTAATTAGCAAGATAAGAAAAAAAATTAACTAGAGTATTGTCTTTTAAAGAAAATATTGCTTTCGATACTCGCTAAAATATAATCCCAATTGCCACCCTCTAGAGTATGTGTTCTAAGGTCGATAATCAACAAACAATTGCACATAAGAGCATAAACAATTAAAAAGTGGATAAAAGAAAGATTAGCGCAAGACAAGTCGAGTTTAAATGATATCGACTAAATTAGATATAGAACCAAAAAAAGTCACACCACGAAAATACTATCCGAAAATATGCATAAATAATCCTGAAGTTCATCACCTCCCAAATTACAAGGAATCACTTTTCTAAATTAGGGATGAAATAACCAAGATTCTTGAGGTTTTGTACCTTCCATTAACTAGACTAGAACAAAGAAAATTCATGAACCACATTTAACCAACAAAGAGGTGGAGAACTTAAGCTTATATTTGGAGCAAAAAACTAAAATTTCAAACAAAACCTTCAAGCATGAGTTTTCTTCACATTTTTTACCAAAGAAAAGCACATAATCTGCACAAAATTTCAAACTAAGGAAAACAATAATCAGATTCTTTGTAACAAGTTTTTGTGTAGGCATAGATGAGCTGCAAATTCTTATTATATAAAGACATCAAATGAACATTAACTGATAATAAAACTGATTTCATGTAAACTAAAATGAAATCATTCTTTAATCCATAATGTCTAAACACGAGAGGAAAAAGCTTCACATCTGAATATATCTCAAACAAGATACAAAATATTTTCCACATAATTTTGATTACAACTAAAAAAAGCAAGAATCCTCTCGACATATAAATTTCTTGGAGCAACATAACACAATGTGATCTCTATTAGCACTAATGTTAATCATGCATTGTTACATCATGATCATTCATGGAGAAAGATAGTTTTCACTTGATTACTATTCTAAACGGGTTTTAACAAAAGTTGTACCACCTGAATTACATTATTTACTGTATTTTTATACTTATGAGGCGTCATTGACGTGCTCCCTTCCTACTTGAGACATTAGAGGCATCTAGGATGTGCTCAGTTTTTACTTGACATGTCGGTGCGTCAACGCCCTTTTCTACATGTCTTTGGATACTCATTCCTATGATACCACAATGGAGATGGCTAATCATAAGATCTGAATTCGGACCCAGACAGTGTATACGGACTTCCCCTGTCCCCTATGGCACCCTCTGACCGTGAGTACCATTGTACCAGAAAAAGGAGCTGCATGGGTTCTATCTCTCCCGCACGACAAGGGTTGGTCTATACACTTAGTTACTTATGGTTTTACTGCATGTCCTGCATTCATATGCATTGTCTATCACAGTATAATTGTTTGTTGTTTACACCCTCCGGTTTTATTGGGGGAGGGTTGGGTTATGCTTGTTGTTTGTACCTTCCAGGCTTATGGGGGTCCAGTTAGGTTATTGCTTAACTTTATTCTCCTCTTCATTGTTGTTGATATGATAATCGATAGGATGTGACTTAGATTTGTACATTGTTAGTCCTCCTGACTCTGAGTAGTTGACTCTTGTATCTTAGTTGCTTGTGAATAGGTTGTTGGCTTGCGTTTTCAGGTATGTTCTTGACTCGGTTCCTTATTCTTTGTATCCGATTTTTGTTCCTTATTGCTTGTCTAGTTTACTATCTCTTGTTTAGTACGTGTGCTATATTTTCCTCACTACTTGTTGTTTATACTTGTATTATCTTTAGAGCTTAGTCGATCAATAGCTACTAAGTACCATTTATTGGTACTCATACTACACTTCTGCTCCATGTAGATCATAGTTTGAGTTCTTGTCGTTGACTTGTAGTTCCTGTGGAGCAGCTTTCGGGTTTTGGAAACTAGGGTGAGCTCTTGACGTTCAGAGTTGCCAATTTCCATCTATTTTATCTAGGCTGGTCTTTTTGTTGTATTCAGAGACAACTTGTACTTGCATTGTATTTGGAAGGCGAAATGGTCTGGTGAACCCTTATACTTATATCAATTTGTACTCTGGACCATTCTACTTAATCTTTTGTCAACTGGCCCCTTAAAATCAATTAAAACGAGACTTTTAAGCCCCTCCAACATGTGTGTAGTTCACTCTCCTTTATATAAATGACATGTCATATCCACGTCAGATATATTAATGCCATGTCATAATTATTTCATAACTATTTTTTAAAATTATTAATCAAAATTATTTAATAAAAGATAAAATAATAAAATTTTAATTTATTCTTTAGAGTATTATATCACCATTTTCTGTTCAACTTTTTCGTGAGCTTCATTACTCCGATTTCATGTTTTGCATTTTCATATGTTTTTATGTGTTTTGTTTGATCTATTGATATGTTTATTTAATGAGCGGAAACAATGGTGAAGCTTTTGGTGAGCTATAATGGAAAAATGAAAACTCCATACATCCAATTCTCCCCATTTCACGGTCAAAATCTACGGAGAAAGCCATCGCTGCCATCGTTGCCACTTTTGCCGGCGAAATCGCATATACTATCACCCTCACTTGTCTAGATCTCCGCCGCACACCTTCACCATCTTCCTATCCTCCTCCAACCTCCACAAAACTAACAACCTAAGTCATCGCACCACCAGATCTGGCTGAAAAATCTCTTCATTGCCATGACCTCGCACCCTCACCCACCTCGTTCTCCTCTACATTGACCAGTGCCGCCTCTCTCTTTCTCACACCACTGTGAAACAGTGGTCTCCAGCGTGCACCACCAACATCGCTTCTCTCTCATTCACTGCGATTCAGTGCTCCGACGAGTACCACCAGCGCCGCTTTCTTCCTCTGCCCACAAATTACTCTCAGATTAGTTAGGATAAACAAGCTGCCCTACCTGCAAAAATAGGTTAGGTATAAGAACAATGAAAGAACATTTAACCACTGTTTGAAACTGTTCATTTTTTATCAAAGTAGCAGCACCAGCAATTGTAGCTTCCACTCTTGAGTCATCATTTTATCTTGGTCTCCAAAAGCAAGGATCTGCACAGCAGAAGCCAACATTCTAAATATTGTGTTCAAAATCCTTGGGAAAAAATACCTTCCCCTTTATTGCATTAATAATGTGAATCAATGGATTCAAGTTATGCCCAAGATCTGGTAAATTGATGTTAATAAATTGTGAAGAAGGAAAAAAAAGGTTGGGTTTGGGATGAAAATGGCCGAAAAGGATGGGATAGTGGGCGAAGAAGAAGGAATTTTTAATTAATTGTTTTTTAAAAATTTATTTCTTTTATAATTTCAATATTTTTTAACCCGAAAATGTCATTCACTCGCCTTAAGAGCGTGTAGTTACACACTTTTGCCAACTCAAACATTCTAATGCCACATAAGCCTGGTCAATGGTCAGAGGGATTTATTAAATTGTGTTTTATTGAGTTTAAGGGCTCAGTTGACAAATGATTAAGTAAGAGGATTCAGAATACAAACTGATACAAGTAAAATGGTTTATCAGACCATTTTGCCTATTTGGAAAAGTCTTGTACTCTTATTTTGATTAGATGCTCCTGACATATCAAGTTTTTAGGATGGTTTCTTGTATTATATTTTATGTTGATTACCCTTTCTTTGTTTTGTTATACGCTTCTTGCTTCTTGTTGTTGACTTCAATTTGATAGCTCATTGCTTATGATTTCAGATATGGGTTAGGCTTACTTTTTAGCGGGATGTGATAGGTGTCATTATGACATGAGAAATCCAATCGTGACAAATTCGCTTCAGGCCAATAGTGATTTTGAGCATCCGTCACGTTCAAAATGTAGACTTGAAATGTGATAGTTTACCTCAATCTTACATTTTTAAAACTGAGGACCTCCAACATTGATCCTCATATCTCTTAGGGGTCGTTTGGTCAAAGACTAATAACGCATGGATTAGTAATACAAGGTTTATTTTTATCAAGTGTTTGGTTCATTGTTTCCCACCTCATCTTGTGTTTGGATTAAAATTCTATAAAAAACTTCTTTCCAATTATACCCTTGAATATAATGTAATTGGGTCAAGGTAGATAATTGCCGGAAAATATTATTTCTTATGGCCTTCTAATTAACTAGCTATGAGAAGAACAATTTTGTTGTCATGTTTGCTATTTTTTCACTTGAATTATTTGAGGATAAATAATTGACATCTTAATAAATTGATCACTCACAAAATCTCAATTTTCAATTTAAAAAAGATAAACCATCTACTTTTAAAATCGAAAAGACGGTCAATAATGGTAAAATTGAATAAACCATCTACATTTACACATAAAAGTTGCAAGTTATAGTTTTAATATGTATGTAATTTTTAAAATTATTGAAAATACAAATAATTAGAAAGCCACACAAATATATATATATACTAGTTTTAACGCACGTGCGCTGCACGTGAATATAAACCATGTGCTACACTATTTTTAAAAACAATATGAATATTATTAAATAATAAATTAAGTAAACAATTATAAAATGAATGATAAATTATAAGTTCATATTAATTGTGGATACAAATTTTCTTATGATAACTATTGAAAGTTAGTCACTCTCAAAATCTCTTAGTTACATATACATTCTCCTCCCTCCCCCATGGTGCATTACTTATTTATTACTCTATTGTTTGTGTTGTTACTTTTAATATAATATAAAATAATATAAATAAATATTGATATAAAATATAGAAGATATACGAAATTGGATGTTTTTTGTTGGAGTATCATTTTAATTTACAGTTCATGTTAGGGAGTGTTCAGATTTCACTGAACTTTGAGAATGTCAATGTATGTAAATTAAACTTGAGTTTTTAAGAAGATAAAAATAGAAAACATAAGAAAAATCATATTTTAAAAATGTGAGGAAACCCCTCTATTTATAGTTATCAAAGGGTAGTATGAGCATGTGCATGTTTCTTATCATAAAAGTTACAACCCTTCGGAAAGGTCAAAACTCATCGGAAAAGTCACATCTTTTTGGAAAAGTTGTAACGATTCAATGTGAAAAGGTGTCATCTTTAAATATGTGTGTTTTAAGAATAAGAAGAAGAAGAAGAAGAAGAAGAAGAAGAAGAAGGAGAAGGAGAAGGAGAAGGAGAAGGAGAAGGAGAAGGAGAAGGAGAAGGAGAAAGAGAAGAGAAGGAGAAGGAGAAAGAGAAGAAGAAGAGTTTAAAAATTTGAGGAAATCCCTCTTTTTATAGTCAATAAACGGTAGTGTATGAAAATAAAATGTTTCGCAACCCTTCAAAAAGGTCACAACTCATCGGAAAAGTCATAACTCTTTGAAAAAGTCACAACCCTTCGAAAATGTCATAACTCTTTGAAAAAGTCGCAACCCTGTAGAAAAGTCACAACCCTTCCTTAAGGTCACAACTCATCAAAAAAGTTGTAACTCTTTTGAAATGTCACAACCCTTCAAAGTGAAAAGGTGTCTGCTTGTAATATAATATAATATAATGTAAATAAAAAAAATATAATAAAATATAAAATTTAGAAGATATAATAAATTTTGTGTATTAAGTTGGAGTGTTATAATAATTTAACATTTAAGGTAGGTAGTTCATTCTTTTAAGGTAGTATAGATCAAAAGGAAAGATACAAATTTGTCTAATTTTAATTTGATATGAAATTTTAAAAAATAAAGAAGACTTTTAATTTAAGGATATGTAGAATATATATAAAAATGTCTTTTAATTTTTTGGTCTTAAAGATTCTCCCCCACCCCAACCTTAGAAAAAGAGCATTCTATATTAAACTGAATAAAATTAAAAGTAAAACAAAAATATTGGAAGAGGAGTACTTATTACTTCTAGTTTGGACTCTTCAAACATTTATTTGATCAAATCCTTTTTTCGCCAACAATTTGAGACTTTTCACAGCTTGAACAACAAGTTGTAGTTTGTGCAATAGATGCAATAGAAAATCATTGAACTTTTTGTCATGTAGAAGTTGCTGAAAAAGTATATTTATGGCTATGGAAATGAGTACATTTTAATTATGTAGATAGTCTTCTCATTTGATGTTGAGTTATTCCATTCTCCTTTTCGCATAAATTTTTGTTGATCTATCTGATTTACCCTCAAAAAATAATTGAACAACTCTAACAATCTTTCTTGTTATAAAAGATTAATACAAAACTTACAAAATTGTAGTTTAAAAGTGGGAGTAAAATCCCTCTATTTATAGAAAACAAATTATAGTATGAAAATGTGTTTATCGTGCCTTATAATATAAGTCGAAACCATTCAAAAAAATCACATCTTTTCAGAAATGTCATAACTCATCGAAAAAGTCATGACTGTATTAAAAAGTCACAACCATTCAGAAAAGTCACTACCCATCAATGTGAAAAGGTGCCAACTTTTAATATAATTTAGAACAAATAAAAAAATATTTTATAAAATATAGAATATATACTTAATTGGGTGTTTTAAGTTGCGGGTATTATAGTATTTAACATTCAAGTTAGGAAGTTCATGCTTTTAAGGTAGTATAGAAGATATATATATTTGTTTTTTAATTAGTAAATGTTAAACAACTCACATTTCAAATTTGTATTGCATTTATTTAGTAACAACAACTCTCTCTAAATAATTTATAAGCTAATTTATTTAAGTAAATTTACTAGTACAAATATAAAACATAAAATCAAAAAAATAAACAAAATAATTAAAATGATTTGAAGGATATTTTTGTCTTTACATAGACTTATCCCATGGTATTATATCATATGTATTACTAATACCTCCAAATGGAAGGTGTTATAACTAATCCATTGATTAGTTATACATAGGTCCAAATTCCTACAAAACATAGTATTAAATAAGGCAATAGGCATAAATTCCTCCCTGAATTTGTCACAAAAAGTCAATTACACGTTTAAACTATCATTGTGACCTATTACACACCTAATCTTGTTTAAAGTGATATTAATACCCCATTTCGAAGACATTCTCAGTTTTTGCGTGAAAATGTGTTATACACACGTTTTGACAAGTAAATAATATTTTTTTAAATTTTTTAATTCAACTTTTTTAGAGTTTTGCAAAAAGTAGAAACATGGCAATCTTCCTCCTCTCACCATACATTTCTTTCTTTTTAAAATTAATTTCTTCCTCCTTTTATATTCATAAATTGAATGAAAAATAAGAAATTTGAAAAGAAAAGGGGGACAATAAGACGATTATGAAGTATAGAGATGTTGGCGACGACGATAAGTGGCGGGACAACACCATTGTTGGGTGAACTTCAGATCTGTAAAAAAGACAAAAGATAGAAATCATTCTCTTTGATTGATTTTTGATAATTTAAGCAATAGAATCATGAATCTTATGTATAAATGTGATAGAATTTTCAATAGACGTCATTATTTTTTTTCATGATTTGTTTCGGTGGTCTTCTCCGGTGAGTTTGAATAGAAAAATTACGAACTTTGACGTAGATTTTGTTTTGTTCTGCTGCTCCCTTTTGGGTGAAATTTTGAAGAGCTCTTTTGGAGTCGCACGAAAAACTCAACAAACAGAGAGCACAAGCTATGAGTATTGACTCAATGAAAGTGAGGACATGACTGAAGATCTTTTAAAAATTTTGTTCTAATTCTATGTTTGTTTGATCCTTTTAATGTCACAACTTGAGAAAAACAATTGTTCTTTTTAGAGTTTCTCTTTAAGGATAGTGTATTGGATATGCTTCCATGAGGATAAAGTGAAGAAATCATCAATGGTGACAAATGACATGAATTGTTGAAGAAGAAGAACTCAAAAAAAAAAGAGTAAAAACTTTAAAGAAATTGGGGCTACCAATAAAAAGATAAAAAAGAAAGAAAATTGACATAATTGATATATTGGAATTTATAATACTTAATTGTATAATGACCAATAAAGTAGTGTCACGTGTTCAAATTTGTCATTTTAACATATATTTCTTCTTCTCACGCACCTTAAGGAAAGTGAAGACACTTTCTCTGCCATGTCACCTTCTAAGGGGGTATTAATATCACTTTGAATAAGATTAGGTGTGTAATAGGTCACCACAATAGTTTAAATGTGTAACTGACTTTTCGGTACAAGTTTAAGGGGAAATTTATGTCTTTCTCTATTAAATAATATCATATATAATACACGGATTATTTTTTCTTATGTGGCCTACCAAATGACCCCTTAATGCACGAGAATTCTTATGACTATGTTGGAACTTTTCTAGTTTTAAAAAATGAGTCTTCAGTTGTGTAACACCCGGTAAAACTAGCAAGACCAAGCTAGAGCCTAACGAAAGCTAGTAGGTGAAACTAGAACCTTACGTGTGAGTTGTTGAGGTTGTTGAGGGGTTTTATGTTGCAAAATGATTTCCCGAGCTTAGGTTGAGGGGTTAAACGTCAAGGGACGACCACTACTAAAAAATTGTCAAAAAACGACGGCCAAAAGCGACAGACTGCGTCGCTTTTTTGGTCAAAATCGACGGAAAAGCGACGCAGTCACTTCCGTAGCTTTTTAGCTCGACGCTTTTCAAAAAAAGACGGATTGCGTCGCTAAAAAGCGACGGACAACGTCGTTTTTCAAATAGCGACGAACTGCGTCGCTTTTAGAGACGGATTGCGTCTCTTTTAGCGACGGACTGAGTCGCTTTTTTACTACTTTTTAAAAAAAAGCGACGGACTGCGTCGCTTTATTTTAATTTCTAAAGGGCGACGCAATCCATTGCTTTTCTGGTAATTTTATTTTTGAAAATCCCAGAAAAGCGACGGATAAAAGGACACTGTCTGTCGCTTTTCTGGAAATTTTATTTTTAAAAACCCCAAAAAGCGACGGACAAAACCACGCTATCCGTCGCTTTTCTGGGTTTTAAAAAAAATTAAAACCCAAAAAAGAAACGGACTAAACCACGCTATCTGTCGCTTTTCTGCAATATTTTTGGCAACAGAAACTGGCAGTTTCTGTTGCCTACCTGCAAATGCAATTCAATTCAATTCTACACTATTCAGCCCAATCAAACACACACAATTATAAACAATCTAAACAATACATAAAACAACAAACTTAAAATAACATTCAAAAGTATCTAAATCATAAATTAAAGACTTATAAAGTCTTTTAAAATT
>JAJOOR010020104.1:0-31454 GCA_036250505.1 Solanum acaule | reverse complement strand
AGGTTTTACGAAAATGGTCATAACTCCCTCATCCTAACTCGGAATGAGGTGAAACCAAGTGCGTTGGAAAGCTAACTCAAAGAGATTTAATTTAATAGTTTGTGGCACTTCCAGTTCCTTGTGTGCTAAGAGATATGCCCCTTTAAAGTTGACCCTCCAAATCGCATTTTTTGCGATTTTCGAATTTTGATACGGTTGCTCTAAAATTTGGGTTAGACCCACTCCCCACTCAATTTGACCCCCTGAATAAGAATATGAAGTCGAATTTCCGAAATCATGCATGGATTTTGAGATATATGGAAATTACAATTATAGGTGTTTCCGAAGCACATTTTCGGACATTTTTGGGGTCGTTTCAGAAAGCCTTTGAACCCTTTTTTTTTTTTTTTTTGAGCAAAGGGGCAAGTCAAATATCCAAAGATGAATCCAACATATAGCTAGGAGAACATTGTCTAACTCAACTGAAATTTAAATGTTATCCAGAATCCTTCATCATAAAGTAATATCAAAATGCAAATCTAGTTTTTCTACTCTTGTCTAGCTTCAACTTTCTTCTTCTGCCAGAGACGGTCCATTGCGCTGTCAGCATCACCCTGAGCACGGATGAAACCACAGAGAGCAAAAGTTGTGAAACTCCCAGTGTAGATACCCCTATCATCCAAATGACCAACATTGAGTTGAACAGAAGCATGGTCCTTTGAAGTGATCAGCCTATTTGTAGCAGAACATTTCCTGGGGATATAAAGATCCATGTTTTGTCCCTCATCGTTCTGCATCTTGGCTAGTGGCTCTTAAGTACCAAAATAAAGCTCTAACAACCTGAGTGAGATTAAGGGAGAGGTCTACAATGGAGGCAAAGTGCGAAGAAGCGACGTAAAGCCTCCATTTAAACCAGCCTTTCAACCTTAGAATCTTCATATTGTGAGAAAACATTTCACATCATATCATATTCATGCATAAGTGTGTATATGAGAATACCCTTTAAATAACACAACAACTAGATCATAATCATAGACACTTCACTCTCAAAGTGTTCTTAAAGCATATACAAGAACTTCATAAAACATGCATAATATCATAATTTGCCTTTTCAAGGGTCAAAGCTCTTGTCAAATCAACACATCAAGAATTCACTACATTAGGCATGGATATCATCATAAATCAAGTACCCCAATCACTACATGCATAATCTAATAACATTCTTCTTTTATCAAAAAACCCACACCACAAGATCGTAATTGGGAAATATGGGAATTTCATGGATTCTTGGGGATTTCAACATAAAAACCTTAAGGAATCATCAATTCATACATAATATGAAGTAATTAAAGCATTAGAATTGTTTTTGAAAGGAACCCATGACCTTGGAAATAAACCCTAGCTTTTAGGGATTTCTATATTTGAAATTGGGGTTTTGAAGGGGCTCCATGGATGAATTCTAATTATGGATAAAGAGCTACCATACCTTGATCACAAAGCCCTATGAATTTGGTGTGAAGAACCTTGCTCCTTGAACCCTAGCTCCAACTTCCTTTTTCTTCTTCTTCTTTGCGTTTTCTAGAGAGAGGATTTTTTGTGAGGATGAAGTTTTTGGAATTGATTTGGGTCTTAGAAATAAAGAGATGAATGGCTTAATTTGGGGGTCTAAAATCCTTATATAGGTGGTCTAAATTAGGCTAAAATGACATCACTTAATATTAATTAAAACCGGAAAACCCCAAAATGACCCTAAACATAACCACCAGACCAGCTCCCAGGTCACCATCCACGACACCTCACTAACACACCATGGTTGGACCCACAGCCCATGCTGGTGAACCATGGTTTAGGTTCTAGGTGTCTGATTTTAGGGCTTAGACCTACGACTCCATCCACGGGGCGTGTACCCATCCACAGGGTGTGGGTCCTGCTTAGGTTTATTGATTTTAGGTAGTTTTTAGAGGTCCTTCTCAAGGGCCCATGGTTGGTCCTTGAGGGGTAGTACCTTGACGTTCTAACACGAAGCCCTCTATTTTAAGTATGAGGAGCTATATCCATGACTCTAACCCTCACGTTAAGCTCTAGTTTAGCCTATTAATTCCCGGAGTGTTACAATATTCCTCCTTGGGAACATTTGTCCTCGAAGGACGATCTAGACACCTTACGGGAGTAAAAACTTAAGACTAGCAGCCCATCATGCATGCAACATCAAAATAATGCACAATTCTAAGGAGGAAAGATCAACTCCAACTTAAACATAGTCAATGCATCACAAGAAAGTAGGAACTACATCTAACAACCCATTATGCATAAAAACTCAACATTTCTCATATACATAGAAGGAACTACCTTCTCCAAACTACAAGCATGTTCAACACAATCTCAAGGAGAATTTATGCAATATACTTCCAAAAAGTACAACTAAGCATGTTCAACAATTCATCTCATAAAGCATATAAGTAACTCTTACTCAATGCACAACAACATGAGGAAAATTAATCATAAAAACTCACTTTCTTACTAAACATAAATTTCTCAAGAACATGCATAACATAAGGAAATCATGGAAAAACACATATAACACACATGACTCCCAAAACAAGTAAAACTCAAGAGGAACTACTTAACTCAAGCTTGAATAGGAGTAGAAGGAAAGAGATGACGATATCAGGACTTCATATCGATCTAGGCCTCCCAAGTAGCACCCTCAACTAAGTGATTTCTCCATAAAACCTTAATGGGACCTATTTCCTTATTCCTCAATTTCTTGACTCGGTCTAGGATCTATACCGGAACCTCTTCATATGAAAGACTTTCGTCAACTCCCAACCCTTCTAAGGGAATGATGGATGCCGAATCTCCAATACTCTTCTTAAGCATAGAAACATGAAATACTGGATGAACCAGAGCCAACTCATTCGGCAAATCCAACTCATAGGCAACCTTCGGGCCTACATATCAGGGACTAAGTTTCCCTTTCTTGCCAAATCTCATCACACTCTTCATCGGTGAGATTTTCAAATACACTCAATCTTTAACCTAAAATTATAGATCCCTTCTTCTCACATCGGCATAAGACTTTTGCCCACTTTCAGCCGTTCTCAACCTCTCTCTAATAAGTCAAACTTTCCCAATAGCCTCATAAACCAATTAGAGCAATTTTACCCACCTCAAACCAACCAACCGGAGACCTACATCCCCTACCATACAAGGTTTCAAAGGGAGCCATACCAATACTTGAGTGATAGCTATTATTGTAGGCAAACTCTGTTAATGGCAAGTGGTCATCCCAATTACCCTTGAAGTATATTACACATGCCCTTAACATATCTTCCAATGTTTGGATGGTACACTCCGCTTGCCCATCGGTTTGTGGATGAAAAGTCGTGCTAAGCTTAACCTTAGTGCCAAGACCTTTTTTGAATGACTTCCAAAAGTTAGAAGTGATTGAGTACCCCGATCGGAATAATAGATAGAGGAACTCCATGCAATTTGACCATTTCCCTTATATACAACTTATCATAGTCTTCCACCAAAAAGGAAACCTTGACGGGAATAAAGTGGGTTGATTTTGTCATCCGATCTATAATGACCTAAATAGAATCATGTTGTCTCCGGGTGCGAGGCGATTCGACAATAAAGTCCATATTCACATCTTCCCACTTCCAAGTGGGAATACTTATATCTTGGGACAAGCCTCTAGGCCTATGATGTTCAACCTTAACTTGTTGACAATTAGGACATTTGGTAAAAAATCCCGCAATATATTTCTTCATCCCACTCTACAAATCGACTTCTCGTAGATAACGGTACATCTTGGTGGCTCCCAGGTGAATAGAATACCGAGAACTATGGGCTTCCTCTAAAAAAAATTCCCTCAAACCGTTAACATTCAGAACACATAACCGACCTTGATACCTAAGCACCCCATTTCCCCCTTAGGAGAAAGCCTATTTCAACTCAACTAATATAGGATCAAGACCTTGTTTAGGCTTTACATCCATCACAAAGGACGATTCGGAACCATTATGGACCATGACGCCACCCTTGGTGGAATCCACTAGTTGAACACCTAGTCGGGCCAATCTATGCACATCGCGAACCAACTCTTTCTTTTCATCCTCTATATGAGCCACACTACCCATCGACAACCGGCTAAGAGCATCCGCTACCACATTAGCTTTTCCGGGATGATAAAGGACACTCATGTCATAATCCTTCAATAATTCTAACCACCTTCTTTGAGGAAGATTCAAGTCCTTTTGACTAAACACATATTGCAAACTCTTGTGATCGGTGAAAATATCCACATGGACCCATACAAATAGTGACTCCATATCTTTGAGTAAAAAATAACCGCCGCTAACGCAAGATCATCGGTAGGATAATTCTTCTCATGGACCTTAAGTTGCCTTGAAGCATAGTGTCACGACCTAAGGGTAACCCCTAGACATAACAAGGCACATATAACCCCGAAAAGCTCCATGTAAGCCACTTAGCATATCATAACATAAAGCATTAGAACAATAAGAGTAAAAACACATTTCTATCCAAAAATCTTTATAAAGGAATGCGGAAGTCTAGACTTGTCTCAATTAGCCATCTATTACAATACTTGAGTCAAAATAGGGTCACAGCCCAAAACAACATAATCCGAAAGAGAAAATAAAAGAATGAAACTACTAAATGACAATATCCGTCATCGAACCATGAGAACCCACCACAAGCAAGGAGAAATGATCAATTCCAAGCTCTAGCCACAATGGGGACCACCTTGAGAACCGGACCTTACACTTAGGGAAAATGTAGGAAATTATGGGTTAGTACAAAAATGCACTAAGTATGATAGTCATGAATAAAATCCTTGAAAACATGCTCAAAGGGACATTTTTATTGAATGCATGCCATTTATTAGCTTAAAGCATCATTTTAGAGATAATGGAAAAGCATAAGTCATAAGCATAATCAACTCATAGATCATCATATCATAATAGGAACATAACATAATTACCCTCAAAGCATACTTGTACAATGCATGAATAAGATCCCATAATCCCACCCACACTATGTAAAGCTTCTTGAGTAACTATAGATCATATTTCATATTCTTGTTCATACTATCATAAAGAGATATTAGCCTTAACCGACATAGACCATGTGAGCTTACCATGGAATTCGGTGTCTACCCCACACCCAAAAGGGGTTGTCCTACTTGCCTAAGGTAGAACTATACTTTTAGCTTAGGTGGATCTACTAGCTAAAGACCTATGTGGGCATATAGTTTATGGGAAAAGGAGATTGCTTCTAGAAACCCGGACTCAACTAAGGTATAAGGTTTCCATCTCATGAGATACATACTTTTGGGAACCTGGACTCAACTAAGATAGATGGAATCCATTTGGAAAGTCGGACTCAACTAGTGTAAAAGCTTTCATTAGGAAGCCGGACTCAACTATCATATAAGCTTCAATATCATATTTATATCCACTCGGTGCTAAGCATTAATTCCCATAGATTACATATTAAGTCTTGACTCAAGTTCATATTTATGGAAGAATGTCTCGACACTCAATCCAACATAATTCATACTATAGCTCACACATTCAATAGGTAAGAATAGCCTTTCAACCCTAGAATCATAATATTGTGAGAACACCTTTCACATCATATCATATTCATACATACGTGTGTACATGAAGATAACTTCCTACAACACAACAACTAGATCATAATCATATTCACTTTTCTCTCAAAGTATTCATAAAGAATATACATAAATCTCATAATCATTCATAGTTCTCATACTTTGCCCTTCAAGGACCATAGATCACATTCAATCAACACATCTATAATAACTACATTAGACATGGATAATAACATGATTCAATTACTACAATTATTATAAGCATAATCTCATAATACTCTTCTTTCTACAATTTACCCACATCAAAAGGTCATAAATTGGTAATATGGGGATTTCATGGATTCTTGGGATTTAATCATAAAACTATAATAAATCATCAATTCAATCATAATATAAAGTAATTAAATCATTAGAATAGTTTTTGAAAGGAATCCATGACTTGGAGCAAAACCCTAGCTTTTTGTGGTATTTCTATCTTTGAAATTGAGTTTTGGAGGGACTCCATGGATGAAGGACTACCATACCTTGGTGATTAATCCCCACGAAATTAAGAATAAAACACTTGATTTCTGGGGTCTTGACCCACGACCCCTTTGTAACGACCCGTAAAATGATTAAGTGAAACCAGATCCGAACTTGTGTGTGTTTGAGTTTGGTGTGAGGTTTGAGGGTGCTGAATGTTGTACCGAGCCATGGTTGAAGGGTTTAGGGGTTAACCGTCAAGGTAAGACTCCCAAAGGACCACCCTAAGGGTCCTTGAGGAGGACCATAAAGCCTAACCCCCAAGACCCCTTGAAACCAATAGGCTGCCAAATATTAGGTGAACCACGGTAAGGGACCATGCCCCATAGGTCCATCCACACCCTGTGGATGGCCTCTGTGGGTCATGGACCCCAAAACCAAGCCATATCCACAAACCACAAGGGCATAGGACGTCCCGTGGTCCCATCCACGGTCCGTGGATGGGGGCTTCGTGGTTGGTGCAGTTTTCTGTCAGAGTCGGCCAATGTAGAGAGTCATTTGGTAAATTCATGTTAAGTCTTGTTTGGTTGGGGTACAGTTTTAATTAGTTATTTATGGTATTTTAAGGTTTTAAAAGTATTATAACATTTCCAATCAATTATTTCAAAGACCCCAAATCAAAACCTCCCCTCCCCTCCAAAAGTTCTCTATGTAGAAAACTCCATTGGAGGTGAAGACTTCAAGCTTCCAAGGTCAAATCTTCAAGGTTTTTCAAGGGATTTTCGTGGGATTCTCCATTAAAGGTATGGTAGTCTTGATCCTTGTCTAACTTTTCTTTCAAGGAGCCAATTCCAAAGTGATTTCAAGTTATGAAAACCCTAGGGATTTAATCAATCTCATGGGTTCTTTCATCAAACGTTTTCAAATGGTTTCTAATGACAAATTATGATTGTCTTAGTGTTTAATTGATGATTGATGACGAAAATACTCTATGAACCGATGAATTCTCTCGAATCCTAAATTGTGCCTTCATGAAGTTGGTTTGTTGATCATGAATGAATGTTGATCGATTATGCCTAAATTGATTTAGATCGTTGAATTGTATCACTATTCATGCCTAATAGTAGTAATTAAAGGTTTGTTGGTGACTTGTGATCATGGCCTTGAAAGGGCAAGTTATGACCTAATTACATGTTGAAGAAGAATTGATTTTGAACTATTGATCCACTTGAAAGGTGGTGGTGTTCTATTACTTTATTTGTTGTGGTATTGAATTGATGGATATCTTCCTTGTACCCCTACATATGGTGGTTAAAGTATGATTATGATATGAAGTATGTGTGTGATCTAAATGAATGAATGATGAGCATATTTAAAATGTAGTATGTGGTAATTGAAAGTGTATTCTCAATTAACCTTATGAATGATGATGATATATGTGAAAGGCTATTCTCACATATACACACTCTCATGAATGAATAAGAATGAAATTCTATGATTATATTAATGATGAAGTACTTATTCAAAGCCAATTTTCAATTGTACTCTAATGAATGATAATGACTTGTTATGAAGGAATTTCTCACAATAAGGAGATTCTTAGGTGAAAGGCTATTATCATATTTGAATCTATGAGATTTCCAATGAATGAATGTTGGGTTTGAGATGGATGCCCATACGTTAGTTGAGACGGGGTATCTAGTAGCAATATCTTGTCCCAAATAATGAATGAATGTTGGGTTTGAGATGGATGCCCATACGTTAGTTTAGGTGGGGTATCTAGTAGCAATCTCTTATCCCATAATAACGAATGAATGTAATGAATGTCAAATACTCTTTGGGGAATAATGCTAAGCACCGAGTGGATATGGATTGAGATGGATACTCATACATGAATTGAGGGGGGGTATCTAGTAACAATCTCTTGAGATGGATGCCCATACGTTAGTTGACGCGGGGTGTCTAGTAGAAATATACCTATCCCTTAAACTATGTGCCCACATAGGTCTAGCTAGTTGATCCACTTAAGCTAAAAACAATGGTCCTACCTTAGGCAAGTAGGAATCTCTTTATCCGGTGAGGGTGACACCGGGATTCCATGAATTGTTCACATGGTCTATGTCGGTTAAGGCTTACCCCCACAATAATGTTAATGAACTATGGCTTCTCAAGAATGAACTACTTAGTGTGGGTGGTGGTATGGGATGCCATCTATGCATTGCACAAGTAGGCTTTGAGAGGGGTCATGGTGTGTTCCTTTACAATGTTAATGAAATGAATGGGCTCTTATGATGATGTTTATGAGAATGTTTGTTTAATGTCTAATGAATGAAGGTGCTCTTAATGTAATGAAGCTAATGAAGAATGTTGACTTATATGCTTAAATGAGATGATGCATGCTTTACTCGGATTGTATTATGAATTACTTCCTTGTCATGACCTATTGTATATGAATGTCCTTTGCCTATGGTGACTTCAAAGGATAACTTAGTGTGACTAGTAGTATGGGATGCTAGTTGCACATTGCACAAGTATGACTTAGGGTTGTCTTAGGTAATGGTCCTTATGTGATTATATGACTTATCTATGAGTAAGGTATGAACATGGAAAGGTTGAATGGTAAGTTCACTTTTGGTGACCTTAAGGTGGTAATTTAGTGTGGATGGTGGTATAGGATGCTATCCATACATTGCACAAGGTATAGCTTGAGGGTTACTTGAGGTGAAGGCTTAATGTGAAGAAATGGTCTATATGTTGATTATGTTCTAATGTGAAGAAATGGTCTATATGTTGATTATATTATAATTTGATTAAATGACTTGTATGTTGGTTATGTTTGAATATTATGCCTCTTATACTTATGTTCATGAAGGTTTTATCAAAATGGCATAAAAGCATGACTTTCAAATACATGTCCATTTTAAGCATGGTTTTTGCATGGCTTCCATACTTAGTACTTAATTGTGCTAACCCATATTTCTCCATTTTTTCTAAAGTGTAGGGTTTGGATATACTAATGTTTTATGCTTGAAGGATAGGTTTCTAAGGAGCTTGAAGATGAAGACTTGGTGAGTCCTTCTAGTTTCGAGGACAAAACCCACTATGTTCCCTTTATGTCTTTTAGTTTATGTTAAAGCTTTTGTATGGGCTAAGTCCCAATGTAGTATTCAAAGTATTATATGGTTTGAGACATAGTTTAGAAAGTCTTTCGCTTGTTTTAATGTAAGATGTTTTCGATTGTAAAGAAAAGTTTTAATTCTTCTCTTGTTTCTTATGTTGTTATGTTCAAGAATGCTATGAGGCTTGTATGAGACCCCTTCGGCGTCAAGTACGTCGTGTCACATCTAGGGGGTAGCCTTGGGTCATGACAAACATGGTATCAGAACCAGGTTTTGGAATGTTCTTAGGATGTCTCAAACCACATCTAGTATAGTCTTGTTCATAATGTGAAGCGCGCCACATGATGAATAGGAGGCTATTGGATGTTAAGAAAGTCTCACTTCATCATTCTTCAAGTCGTGCCACAGAGTTTAACTCTATAATGTATGTCTCTTATTCCTTATCCGATGGTCTTAGTGTATGACCACTTGAAAGGAGTATGCTAGAAAGTGTGAGGGATAAAAGGGTGGTTGTGATGCCAATTATGGCTATGTGACTTGATAGATTTGAGATGATAGATTATGGTGTTGACTTTAGTAAGAATGAGTTGCTTTATGGTTATGTGTGTTGTTGGTACAATCCAACCTAGTTATGATGAGTTTTGAGGTATGTTGAAAGAGTTGATGAAATGTGGTGTTTTAGAAATGCCTAGGTGTGATGAGTATGAAGGTTTAGAGATGTTTTGCTCCGACATTAAAATTGTAAGAAGTGAAGTTTAAAAGAGCTAGTATAAGCTTTCTCCCAAGTGGGGGATAATGTGCCTAGATGGTAAGGTCTTTCAGTGTCCTTGATGTTCATGAGTTAGGCTTGCTTGATGTTCTCACCTTGAGAAGTGTAATGAGTTTGAGGAGTTTAGACCCGGTGTGGTAGACTCATATGAGACCTTGAGTGGTGTTGGTAAGGTTGTTTGTGAGCAACAATTGCTTAATGAGGACCTTCCTAGTTTAAAAGCACTGGTATGTTAATAGTTTCTTGTAAGTTGTGGATGTCTTGATTAAGGTTCCTATATTGTGTTTATGATAAGCCTTAGTTGGGTTTTATCCTAAGTGGGGGATAGTATGTTGAATAGTAAGAGTTATAATTGAGGGTGCTAATTGGGGTAGGCCAAGGGCAAATGAGAAGTCCCAATATCCTTATCCCTTTCTTTATATGCCTATTCAAGCCTAAGACAAAGAGTTCATTTTTGGCTTGTTTAATGTTTTTGGAGTCATGTGTGATATTGTGTTTCCATGGTCTCCTTATGTTATGCATGTTCTTAATGAGTTTATGTTTGAATGAGAAAATGAGTTTTCATGAATTATGTTCCTCATGTTAATGTGCATTTAGTATGAGTTGTTTATATGCTTCATGAGGTTAAATGTTGAACATGCCCAAATGTGCTTTTATGAGAGTAATTGCATAATGTGCTTAATGGTGATATGATGAGCATGATATAGGTTGGAGAAGGTAATTCCTCCAATGAAATGAGAAATGCGATATTTTGGTGCATAATGAGTTTGTAGATGTAGTTCCTACTTTCTTGTATTGCATTGAGATTATTGATGTGGAGTTGATGTTTCCTCCTAGTTTTTTTCATTTTTTTATAATGTTGCATGCATGATGGGCTGCTAGTCTTGAGTCATTAACCCCTTAATGTGTTTTAAGTGTCATTCGAGGATGAATGTTTCTAAGTGGGGGATAATGTAACGACCCGTAAAACGAATAAGTGAAACTAGAACGTAACTTGTGTGTGTTTGAGTTTGGTGTGAGGTTTGAGGGTGTTGAATGTTGTCCCGAGCCATGGCTGAGGGGTTTATAGGTTAAACATCAAAGTACGACTCCCCAAGGACCACCCTAAGGGTCCTTGAGGAGGACCCTAAAGCCTAATCCCCAAAACCCCTTGAAACCAATAGGCTGCCCAAAATTTGGTGAACCAAGGAAGGGGACCACGCCCCGTGGATGGCCTCCGTGGGTCATGCCCCCAAAAACTAAGCCACAGCCATAAGCCACGAGGGCAAAGGATGGCCCGTGGTCCCATCCACGGTCTGTGGATTGGGGCATCGTGGTTGGTTCCAGTTTTCTATCCAAGTCGACCAATATGAAGGGTCATTTGGTAAATTCATGTTAGGTCTTGTTTGGTTGGGGGACGGTTTCCCCTCCCCTCCGAAAGTTTGCTCTCTAGAAACCACCATTGGAGGTGAAGACTTCAAGCTTCCAAGATCAAATTTTCAAGGTTTTTCAAGGTATTTTCATGGGATTCTCCATTAAGAGTATGGCAGTCTTGATCCTTGTCTAACTTTTCATTCAAGGAGCCAATTCCAAAGTGATTTCACGTTATGAAAAACCTAGGGTTTTACTCAATCTCATGGGTTCTTTCATCAAACATTTTCAAATGGTTTCTAATAACAAATTATGACTGTATTAGTGCTTAATTGATGATTTATGATGAAAATACTCTATGAACCCATGAATTCTCTCAATTCCTAAATTGTTCCTTTATAAAGTGGGTTTGTTGATCATGAATGAATGTTGATCGATTATGCCTATATTTATTTAGACCATTGAATTGTATCACTATTCATGCCTAATAGTAGTAATTAAAGGTTTGTTGGTGACTTGTGATTGTGGCCTTGAAAGGGCAAGTTAGGACCTAATTACTTGTTGAAGTAGAATTGAGTTTGAGCTATTGATCCACTTGAAAGGTGGAGGTGTTTTATTACTATGTTTATTGTGGTATTGAATTGATGGATATCTTACTTCTACCCCTACATGTGGTGGTTAATGTATGATTGTGATATGAAGTATGTGTGTGTGATCTAAACAAATTAATGATGATCATGTTTAGAATGTAGTATGTGGTAATTGAAAGTATATTCTCAATTAACCTTATGAATGATGATGATATAAGTGAAAGGCTATTCTCACATACACACACACTCATGAATGAATAATGAATGAAGTTCTATGATTATGTTAATGATGAAGTACTTATTGAAAGGCTATTCTCAATTGTACTCTAATGAATGATAATGACTTGTTGTGAAAGGACTTTCTCACAATAAGGGGATTCTTAAGTGAAAGGTTATTCTCATCTTTGAATCTATGAGCTTTCCAATGAATGAATGTTGGGTTTGATATGGATGCCCATACATTAGTTGAGGCGAGGTATCTAGTAGCAATCTCTTATCCCATAATAATGAATGAATGTTGGGTTTGAGATGGATGCCCATATGTTAGTTGAGGCGGGGTATCTAGTAGCAATCTCTTATCCCATAATAATGAATGAATGTCAAATACTCCATGGGGAATAATTCTAAGCACTAAGTGGATATGGATTAAGATGGATACTCATACGTGAGTTGAGGTGGGGTATCTACTAACAATCTCTCGAGATGGATGCCCATATGTTAGTTGAGGCGGGGTGTCTAGTAGCTATCTCCCTATCCCTTAAACTATGTGCCCACATAGGTCTAGCTTGTGGATCCACTTAAGCTAAAAACAATGGTCCTACCTTAAGCAAGTAGGAATCTTTTTATCCGGTTAGGGTGACACAGGGATTCCATGAATTGCTCATTTGGTCTATGTCAGTTAAGGCTTACCCCCACAATAATGTTAATGAACTATGGCTTCTCAAGAATGCACTACTTAGTGTGGGTGGTGGTATGGGACGCCATCTATGCATTGCACAAGTAGGCTTTGAGAGGGGTCACGGTGTGTTCCTTTACAATGTTAATGAAATGAATGGGCTTTTATGATGATGTTTATGAGAATGTTGGTTTAATGTCTAATGAATGAAGGTGCTCTTAATGTAATGAAGTTAATGAAGAATCTTGACTTATATGCTTAAATGAGATGATGCATGCTTTACTCGGATTGAATTATGAGGTACTTCCTTGTCATGACCTATTGTATATGAATGTACCTTGCCTATGGTGACTTTAAAGGAGTACTTAGTGTTAGTAGTAGAATGGGATGCTACTTGCACATTGCACAAGTATGACTGTCTTAGGTGATGGTCCTTTTGTGATGATATGACTTATGTGATGTTTATGTCTCTTATGAATGAGTACGGTATGAAGATGGAAAGGTTGAATGGTAAGTTCACTTTTGGTGACCTTAAGGTGGTACTTTAGTGTGGATGGTGGTATGGGACACTATCCATACATTGCACAAGGTATAGCTTGAGGGTTACTTTAGGTGAAGTCTTAATGTGAAGAAATGGTCTATATGTTGATTATGTTCTAATGTGAAGAAATGGTCTATATGTTTATTATGTTCTAATTTGATGAAATGACTTGTATGTTGGTTATGTTTGAATATTATGCCTCTTATACTTATGTTCATGAAGGTTTTATCAAAATGGCATAAAAGCTTGACTGTCAAATAAATGTCCGTTTTAATCATGGTTTTTCCATACTTAGTACTTAATTGTGCTAACCCATATTTCTCCAATTTTACCAAAGTATAGGGTTTGGAGATATTGATGTTCTATGCTTGAAGGATAGGTTTCTAAGGAGCTTGAAGATTAAGACTTGGTGAGTCCTCCTAGTTTCGAGGACAAAACCCACTATGTTCCCTTTATGTCTTTTAGTTTATGTTAAAGCTTTTGTTATAGGCTAAGTCCCAATGTTGTATTCAAAGTATTAGATGGCTTGAGACATAATTTAGAAAGTCTTTAGCTTGTTTTAATGAAAGATGTTTTCGATTGTAAAGAAAAGTTTTAATACTTCTTTATTTTCTTATGTTCTTATGTTCAAGAATTCTACGAGGCCTATATGAGACCCCTTCAGGGTCAAGTACTCCATGTCACGTCTAGGGGGTAGCCTTGGGTCGTGACACCCTCACCCACGGGCCGTGGGTCCACCTACTGGCCGTGGTTCCCCTCTCGTGGGTGGATTGTTTTGGGCCATATTTTTGGGTTCTCCTCCATGGTTGGTCCTTGGGGACTCGTACCTTGACGTTCTAACCCAAATCATATATATTGAGTACCGGATATTTCCAACTCTAACCCTCACATCAAGCTCAAGTTTAGCCTACTAGTTTCCGGGGTGTTACATTATCTCCCCCTTGGGATCATTCGTCCTCTAATGATGATCTAGACACCTTACGGAATTAAAGACACAAGACTAGTATCCCATCATGCATGAAACATAAAAAATAATGTGCAATTCACAGAAGGAAACTTCAACTCCATCTCAAACATAATCAATGCAACACAAGGAAGTAGGAACTACATCTAACAACCCATTATGCGTGAAAATTCAGCATTTCTCATATTCATAGGAGGAACTACCTTCTCCAACTAAAACCATGCTCAACACACTATCATGGAGCCAATATGCAATAACCATCAAAAGCCTACTAAAGCATGTTCATCAACTCAACTCATGAGGTCAAATAGGCAACTCATACTGTATGCACAACAATATGAGGAACATAAATCATGAAAAGTCATTTCTTACTAAACATGAACTTCATATAGAACATGCACAACATAAGGAAATCATGGAAAAGCTCATATAACATACATGACTTCCAAAACACTAAAACTCAAGAGGAACTAATTACCCCAAGCTTAAATAGGAGTAGAAAGAAAGAGATGAGACTATCAAGACTTCATATCGGCCTCGGCCTCCCAAGTATAACCCTCAACTAAATGATTTCTCCATAAAACCTTCACGAAAGCTATTTTCTTGTTACTCAATCTCTTCACTTTCCAGTCTAGGATCTCTACTGGAACCTCTTCATATGAAAGACTTTCGTCAACTCCTAACCCTTCTAAGGGAATAATGGACGTCGGATCTCCAATACACTTCTTAAGCATAGAAACATGAAATACCGAATGAATCGGAGCCAATTCATTTGGCAAATCCAACTCATAGGCAACCTTCCCAATACGTTGCAAAATATGATATGGGGCTACATACCGGGGACGAAGTTTCCCTTTCTTGTCAAATCTCATCACACCCTTCATGGGTGAGATTTTCAAATAGACACAATCATTCACTTCAAATTCTACATCCCTCCTTGTCACATTGGCATAAGACCTTTTTCTACTTTGAGTCGTTCTCAACCTCTCTCTAATAAGCCAAATTTCTTAATAGCTTCATAGGCCGATTCAGGACCAATAAGAGAAATTTCACCTACCTCAAACCAGCCAATTTGAGACCTACATCTCCTACCATACAAGGCTTGAAAGGGAGCCATACAAATAATAGAATGATAACTATTATTGTAGGTAAACTTTATTAATGGCAAGTGGTCATCCCAATTACCTTTGAAATCTTTAACACATATCCTTAACATATCCTCCAATGTTTGGATGGTACGCTCCGCTTGCCCATCGGTTTGTGGATGAAAAGTCGTGCTAAGCTTAACTTTAGTACCAAGCCCTTTTTTGAATGACTTCCAAAAGTGTGAATTAAAATTGAGTACTCCGATCCAAAATAATAGATAAAGGAACCCCATGTAACTTCACTCACTTATATACAACTTGGCATAATCTTCCGCCGAATGAGAAACCTTGACGGGAATAAACTGGGCTGATTTTGTCATCCGATCTATAATGAAAAAAATAGAATCATGTTGGCTTCGAGTACGAGGCAAACCCACAATACAGTCCATATAAACACTTTCCCACTTCCAAGTGGGAATACTTATATTTTGGGACAAGCCTTCTGGCCTTTGATGCTCAACCTTAACTTGTTGACAATTAGGACATTTGGCTACAAATCCCGCAATATCTCTCTTTATATAATTCCACAAATAGACTTCCCATAAATCACGCTACATCTTGGTGGCTCCTGGATCAATAGAATATCGAGAACTATGAGGTTCCTCTAAAATTTAATCCCTCAAACCATCAACATCCGAAAAACATTATCGAACTTGGTACCTAAGTACCCCATCTCCCCCTTGGGAGAAAGCCTAAATGGACTTCTTGAGTAATGACTTTTTCAACTCAACTAATATAGGATCAGGACCTTGTTTAGACTTCACATCCATCACAAAGGACGATTCGGAACCATTAGTCAACCCAAACGACATTAACACAAATTCATAGTGACCATACCGGGTTCTAAATGTCGTCATTGGAATATCAACCCCTATCACCCTTAATTGGTGATAACCCAAACAAAGATCAATCTTAGAGAAATAGCTAGCCCCTTGAAGTTGGTCAAACAAATCATCAATTCTTGGAAGGGGATACTTTATTCAATTGAAGAGATTCAATGCACATTCTAATAGATCCATCCTTCATTCTAACAAACAATACCAGATCACCCCATAAAGAGATACTCGGTCGGATAAAAGCCTTGTCTAACAAATCTTTTAGTTGCTCTTTCAATTATTTCAACTCGGCCGAAGCCATTATATATGGAGGAATGGAGATAGGTTGCATATCCGGTAAAAGGTCAATAAAAAATATATATCCCGCTCGGGAGGAATATGATGAGTTCACAATTTGGACAAATTTAGGGCTTCATTTTAATAGATCTAGTGTCCTTAAATGCATATTTTGTCTCAATAACTGATGTAAATCCTTAAGTTTCAGGTATTTGGTGTTTGAGGCAAAGCATGGACACTACTTGGCAAAAAGGAACAAAACAGCTAAAAAGACGAAGAAAAGAAGGCATGAGGATGGCCTAATGCATTGGGCGAGTTGCCAAATGGCCTTTACCTCGCCCACAGTTCTAGTGTGCTGAGCCCTGAAGGAAAAGATCAAGTCGGCGATGAAAAGGAGCAGTCGGCGTGTCGCTGAACAGTTCCACGAGGTAATACTATATCGCTCAATGATCCAGAATGTGAAGATGCTGAAGGCAAGAGCTAAAAGGCAATGAAACAGACCAAATGGCGGATCGCCGAGTGTATCGGCGATCCCGACTAACTGCACCGAGTGATCCTTCGCAGCACATTTGTTGACAACTATAAATACTAGTTTGATTTTTTATCTTAGTGTGCAATTTCAAATACAACAATTTTATTTTCTAAGTTTTCAAGAAGAGAATATTTTTGCTTAGTTTTGGAGACTTGAAGACTTCCAATTCAAAGAAATTGGAAGTGGGTGTTGAAGATCTTCATCTTAGACTTGATTTAAGTGAATATAAATCATACGCAGTTGATGTTACTTCGATTTGGTATCATTTTCTTCCTTTTCTCTATGTCTAGCTAAAACCCCAATTCTTGGGGTGTGATTTTGTGAATATGGGTTAAATATCTTGTTAGATATTGCTTATTATTAGTCTATTTGTTGTTTAAATGTGATTTCATTTAGTAGTTGTGTTTTAACTTAATGGGATTGTAGTTGCAAATATGATTTCATCTTAGTGTTTTTGGCTTGCTCGAGAGAGTGGTTTTAAAACTAAGACTACTAAATCGATAGCCGGTGGTTATTGGGTTGTCATGGGTTCAGCTTGAGAGAGTGAATCCTAGGCCTTTTCCCACACATTTAGCTCGAGAGAGTGAATGGGCTAAGGCGAAGGCTGTTCTTAAAAGTGGCAACTCGGTGTTCGAGAGAAACCGAGTTGATTCGGGGTAAGTTGCTCGAGAGAGAATTTACCCTCACTAAAGTCTAGCCTAGTTACAAATGTCCAGAATTGCTTATCAATAGCAATTACCCGATTGTGTAGTTTATCCCGTAATCCTTTCACATCCCAAGAATCTCGTTATTCGCATCTTTGTGTTTTCACTATTTTTGTTCATTAATTGAATATGAACCCCCCATTGATAACCCCTTAATTTATCATGTTTTTAGCTATGGTTGACTCTAGCATATTCGCACTTAACTCTTAATTCTCATAAACCGCTCCCTTGGGACTCGACCCCAACCCATTCGGTTGGGTTATATTACTATTGTACGATTGTAGACACTTGAATCGGAAATTGTGTTTTGATTACGCAAACATCAAAAATGGCACCGTTGTTGGGGAGTGGTGTTACTTGAGAATTATTAGTGGAGTCAAATTTTGCTTTTGTTAGTCGTAGTCCACTTACTTAATTTTTAGTTTTGTCTTGCTTGTTTTTGTGTTGAAACAGGAAAAATGAGTATCAAAGGTGAAAGTGCTACCCAAATGGATCACCCCCTGTTGAGGTTGTTGAATCTAAGGGATAACCTTCTAACGTTCCAGCAATTGCAAGGCTATCCATGATATGTGGCCATGTTTTAAGGCATCACTACAGCAATGCCCAAAACATGGACTGCCAGACAAATTGCTGCTGGAATACTTTTATAGAGGTCTTAGTCCCGAGCTTAGAAGTGAGGTCGATCAACTGTTTGGAGGGTGTTTGACACAATGACCCTATGGAGTAGTAGTCAAGCGTCTTGATGGATTGGTTAAAGACAGCAAGGAAATAAAGAAAGGCCAAAAAGGGGCCGACTTGTTGATTCAGCTGGATGATCTGTCCAAAAGAGTAATACAGTTGGAAGCAAGTTACAACAAGAAAATCAAGTACCTTCCCCTTCGCAAGTGTTAAAAGATAAAGCAACATGAGGGTGGACAAAATGGAGAGGTCCTCTCACTTATTCTACACAAAATCGAGGAATAAGATAGAGTGTTGAATGAGATAAAAGAAAATGTCGAAATGCTGAATCAAATGACGATCTCCCATTCCATGATCATTCAGCTACAAGACTTCCAAATACGCCAAATGTTGTCTTGTCTCTACTCACAGCACCAAGAGGGGTTGCCTAGTGATACTAGGGCTAACCTTGATAAAGAGGTTTGAATGGTGACTTGCGTCGTGCCACGACGTTAACTAAGGCGTTGTTTGAGAGGCAACCCAAAACTCTTAAATACTTTAATTTTGTTTTAGAAATAATGGTGTTTTGATTTTGCAGGTTGAAGTGTGGATAGTGTTTGAAAAGTGCAGGTTGGCAAACTTAAGTCCAGTCGGTGAATCGCCGAGGAGGTCGGCGATGCCGACCTAGCCCGCCGTTAGACTCAAGAAACTCTCACAACATAGTATGTAACAATCGGTGAGCACAGGAAATTATTGGCGAATCGCCGACTATGTTAGCGTTCCTGATGTAAACCGTCGTTTGGACCCTCACTTTGACCGATGGTCCTATAAAAATCAGCGAGGTAAGTGACCACTCGGCACCTCACTGAGTAGATCAGCAAGCAATACTAATTTCGCCGAATGGATGCGAACTGGACGGTTATTTATAGCCAAAGGTTTTAGAATTTCAACCTCTTCACTTTCCCTTGATTTTAAACTTCACAAACTCACACCAAGTTAGTATTTTAAATACTTTTGCATTCCATGCTTATGACTTGTTGATTTGTGCTCGGAGTTGGATTTCATTGCCACAAATATCTCCATGTTTTGGGGTGAGGTTCCCTTGTCTGAGATGCACAAGGTTGTGCCTCCAACTAATAAGACAATTAATACACTAGGAGAGGTAGTTGAGCTGCCAAATAATATTAATGATGATGGTCAAGATTAGGCAGCTGAGGAGACAAATACAGATGAGTTCCTGAGAGCTGATAAGAAGGTTATAATAGAGACCTTAATAGAGCTATAAAAGATAAAGGAGTTGATAGTGCATTCGACAATAGAGAGATCTCTTCTGGATAGACTTTCGCAATTGGAACTAGTAGGGTTTGTTCTTCAGACTCCATTATTCCTCCCACTTATGTGTCGGACACCGATGCCCCCACATGATGCTACTGTGCGGCCTACTGTTTCAATTTTTTCGAACATGGATACCCGTGATGATACCATTACCTCTGATCCTCAGGGTCAGAGTTCATCAAAGGCATAGCCTGTCTTGGGGACCTTTCACTCATTCTCCTCATGTACCAACTTTTGATAGAATTGAGGACATTGCTATGATATTTTTGTGGGGTGAGGGAACATGTGTCTATATTCCACCTTTTGGATTGTATTTAATTATTGTTTGAGTTAATTTTAAGATATTGTAGTGTTTTGGTTTTCTTTATGATATTTTGGTTTTGGTCTCATTTTATCTCTCTATATATTGCTCCTTGATTTTTGGATTGTGAAATGATTAAGTATGCTTGTATTTTTATTTTTTACATTCGTGGATTGATTATGTTCAATATCGATGTCTTGGATAGTACTCATGATGAAAGATGTGTCTTGTGTTGATGTGGCAAGAAGGCATCAGTGTGTTTTTACTTTTGGATGATCTTTTGGATTCTTGTGGTGACTAGCTACGTATTTATGTTAGCCTTGCCATGAAAATCACACATAAGTTTCTTGATTTTGTAGAGCTATGCTAAATGATTATTTTTGAAGTTCCATATATGGTGAGTTCCTACTTGAAAGCCTGCTTGTTTAGTCCTAGAAATTTCCTTGGTAGTCTAATTGTCTAATCTTGGTGAATGTAAGAAATGATCTTGGGACTAAATTTTGAGCGGAAATGTAACACCCCGTAATCTAGTAGACCATCTAGGGCTATGTTTGAGGGCTACAAGTCAAGACTAGAGGGCATGAGCCAAGGCAAAGGGGCAAGGACCAAGGCAAGAGACAAGGCTGCCCCAAGCTTGCCATGGCACTACCCATGACCACGAGAGCCTTCACGTCTCGCGGTGCCACCCATGGTGGTGAGGCAGTGAGCCCCTCAAGGCTGCCCAAGTTGGCCTTCTCCATACGAGCGACTTCACGGCTCATGAAGGCCTAAACGGCTTGTGGGACTGGCCGTGGTTTTGCCTTGAGCTTGGGGGGTTTAGGGTGGTATGGCTTATCTAATGGTAAAGGGACCACAGGAACCATGACAGGCCGTGGAACCCTTGACGGTTCATGAAGGTGGCCGTAGTGCCTGGAACTAGGTTGCCTAATAAAGGTCATTTTGGGTAATTCCTATTTAAGTAGGTATTAACTGAGGTCGTTTTGCCTAGACTTTGTACACCTATGTAAGCTATTTTAACCATTTAACCTCACCAATTAAATCATTATTTTCAAAACCCCAAAAGAATCCCATGTTTTCATCCTCTAAAATATTCTCTCTCTAGAAAGTGAAGAAGAAGAAGAAGAAGAAGGGGGGTCAAGCAAGGTCAAATCAAGTTTCCATTGTTTCAAGCATGGTAGCCTTTGTAATCAAGGTATGACGGCTTATTCATCCGTGGAACCCTTTTATCCATGGATCCCCCATGTTTTCCCTAATTGTGAAGATAAATCCCCAATTCTAGTTAGGGTGTCTTCAAATATTGTGGATATTGTTGTATGTTGATCCAACTGAATGGATAATGATCATTTATGATTGAATTAGTAGTATATCATGTTTTTAAGATGAAATTACATGTTTACATGCCTAACCCATGTCTAGAGAGATGACATTGAAGTAAGTGGGTTTTATGCCTTGAAAGGGGAAATTGAGGATTTAGAGATAATCTTCTAAGATTGATAATATGTATAGTAGATTGCTTGAGATTAGGTCTCATAGATATTAATTGAATGAGTTTAAAGTATTCGTATTGAATCATGATGAGTAAAGGCTTCTTTAAGCCTATATGAGGATATATGATTAGAATTGTTTAAGAATAAAGCATGTGGGTAAATTACCTTGAGACTTAGGCGTATGAGATACTTATGAGAAGTATTGCTTGAGAGTAAAGCTCGTGGTCATGAATGTTGATTCCTAGGGCTTTGAGAGTAAGGCTAAGGTGTTGAATTATGAATGATAAGGCTTTGAGAGTGAAGTGTTAACGATTAGGTTGTTGTTGTGGGCTTATTGAAAGGTTATTCTCATGAACTTAATGTGATAGGTTCCTCACATAACGAAGATTATAGGTTGAAAATCTTGCTCACCTAAAATGAATCTAACAGTAAAAGTGATCATGGATGGTGATAGTTGCTCACGCATGGTCTAAAGAGTTAAGTAAATGATGTACCTTGAATCGGCAAGCCAAGGACACCCTTTCATAAGTAACTAAAAAGACTATAAAATGACATGAGTCTAGAGGTGATTCCCCAAGATGCTTATAAGAGAAGGATGTGAGGTGAGCTCCTATATTCCTAAGTTAGTAAACAAGAGATGATAAACATGAGGTGATTGCCCAAGTTGTGTGATGAGTAGTGTGAGGTGACCACCCTTAATATATAACTCCCAAAGCAAGGCAAGAGGTGATTTCCCATTAGCCTTTATTATGTTGATCATGGAGGCAAATACCTATGATCTTTATTAAATGATACAGAGGCGAATACCTATATAATATCATGTTGGTCATGGAGGTGAATACCTATGACCCTTGTAAAATGAAGTGGAGTCAAATACCTACATCATATAATGATGGGGCATGGTGGGAATACCGATGACATCCTAAAATGGTTATGGAGCTAAATACCTATGACTATACAAGAGAGGGGAGTCCAAATGTCTTGAAAGTAAAGCAAGAGTAATGTGAATTATGCTATGATGAATGAAATGTTTTGATTGTTTCTAGAATGGCCTTCCATGAGATGTATGACTAGAGGTGAATCCCCATGTATATAAAAGATAAGCTAAGGATGAGATTAAAAGATGATGATCATGAATGAGGGCCTAAAGTGATTTACTTAGCATGGGTGAGATTTATGGGTTCTTATTCATGCATTGCACAAGTATGCCTTAAGGTTACTTATGAAGTATTATTTTGTTTCATGATAATTTAGGTGTATTAACACTGCTTATGACTTATGTTGATCCAAATGTATTAATTATGCCTTTGTCTATGTTGTTAAATCTTATGCTTATAGTTTATGTCTTATGATGTATCTCTTATGATTATGTATGTGTCTTATGTTGACTAAAACTTATGTTATGCTTATGTTTATGATTTATGCTAGCCATCATATTTAGTACATGTGTTTACTAACGCTTACTTTTGCCTACATTCTTATCAAATGTAGGGTCCGGCGATATTGACTTCCATCCTTATGGCTAGGTTCATAGTTGAGCAAAAAGAGTTGTTTTGGTGAGTCCGTATAGAATTCGAGGGTTTGACCACCATGTCATTATGTCTTTCTTATATATAGAGCTATTGTATGGGCTTGTGTCCCAAAGATATTCATGGTTTAGATGGTTTGAGACAAGTGTAATAGACTTCCGCTTCATTTTGTTAGACTTTGATGTTATGGAAAATGTTTTAAATTTCCACACTTTTCTATTATCTTATGTTATGATATGTTATGGGGCTTGTATGAGACTTCTCGAATTCTTGTACTACTAGATTTCTTGAGATTAAAACTCATAGATATGAATTAAATGAGGTTAAAGTATACATGTTTAATCATGATGAGTAAATGTTGGATTTAAGCCTATATGAAGATATATGATAAGAATTGTTTAAGAATGAAGAATGTGGGTAGAATACCTTGAGACGTAGGGCTTTGAGGTGCTTATGAGAAGTATTGCTTGAGAGTAAAGCTTGTGGTCATGAATGTTGATTTCTAGGGATTTGAGAGTAAGACTAAGGTGTTGAATTATGAATGATAAGGCTTTGAGAGTGAAATGTTAACGATTAGGTTGTTGTTGTGGGCTTATTGAAAGGTTATTCTCATGAACTCATAATGAACTTAATGTGATAGGTTCCTCACATAATGAATATTCTAGGTTGAGAAGCATGCTCACCTAAGATGAATCTAAGAGTAAAAGTTATCATGGATGGTGATAGTTGCTCATGCATGGTCTAAAGAGTTAAGTCAATGATGTACCTTGAATCGGTAGGCCAAGGGCACCCTTTCATGAATAGCTAAAAAGACTATAAAATTACATGAGTCTAGAGGTGATTCCCCAAGACCCTTATAAGAGAAGTATGTGGGGTGAGCTCCCATATTTCTAAGTTAGTAAACAAGAGATGATAAACATGAGGTGATTACCTATGTCATGTGATAAGGAGTGTGAGGTGACTACCTTAATCTATAACTCATAAAGCAAAGCAAGAGGTAATTACCCTTTAGCCTATATTATGTTGATCATGGAGACGAATATCTATGCTCCTTATTAAATGATGTGAAAGTGAATGCCTATATCATATCATATCGGTCATGGAGGCGAATACCTATGATCCTTGTAAAATGATGTGCAGGCGAATACCTACATCATATAATGATGGGACATAAAGGTGAATTCTTATGACTTCCAAAAATGGTTATGGAAGCGAATACATATGACTATACAAGTAAGGCAAGAGTTGAATACCCATTAACCTATATAGTAGACATAGAGAGGTCAATCCCCGTTTCTTGAAAGTAAAGCAAGAGTAATGTGAATTATTCAATGATGAATGAAATGTTTGGATTGTTGCTAGAATGGCTTTCCATGAGATGTATGACTAGAGGCGAATCCCTATGTCTGTAAATGATAAGCTAAGGATGAGATTAAAAGATGATTATTATGAATGTGGACCTAAAGTGGTTTATTTAGCATGGTTGAGATTTATGGGGTCTTGTTCATGCATTGCACAAGTATGCCTTAAGGTTACTTATGAAGTATTCTTTTGTGTCATGATGATTTAGGTGTATTAATCATGCTTATAACTTATGTTTATCCAGATGCATTAATTATGCCTTTGTCTATGTTGTTAAATCTTATGCTTATAGTTTATGTCTTATGATGTATCTCTTAAGATTATGTATGTGTCTTATGTTGACTTAAACATATGTTATGCTTATGTTTACGATTTATGCTAGCCATCATATTTAGTACATGTGTTTACTAACGCTTACTTTTGCCTACATTCTTATCAAATGTAGGGTCCAGGGATATTGACTTCCATCCTTATGGCTAGGTTCGTAGTTGAGCAATAAGAGAGGTTTTGGTGAGTCCTTATAGAATTCGAGGGTTTGACCACCATGTCCTTATGTCTTTCTTTTATACATAGAACTATTGTATGGGCTTGTGTCCCAAAGATATTCATGTTTTAGATGGTTTGAGACAAGTGTAATAGACTTTCTCTTCATTTTGTTAAACTTTCATGTTATGGAAAAAATTTTAAATTTCCGCACTTTTCTATTATCTTATGTTATGATATGCTACGGGGCTCGTATGAGACTTCTTGAATTCTTGTACTACTAGATTGCTTGAGATTAGAGCTCATAGATATGAATTGAATGAGGTTAAAGTATACATGTTTAATCATGATGAGTAAATGTTGGATTTAAGCCTATATGAAGATATAGGATAAGAATTGTTTAATAATGAAGAATGTGGGCAGAATCCCTTGAGACGTAGGCCTTTGAGATGCTTATAAGAAGTATTGCTTGAGAGTAAAGCTTGTGGTCATGAATGTTGATTTCTAGAGATTTGAGAATAAGACTAAGGTGTTGAATTATGAATGATAAGGCTTTGAGAGTGAAGTGTTAATGATTAGGTTGTTGTTGTGGGCTTATTGGAAGGTTATTCTCTTGAACTCATAATGAACTTAATGTGATAGGTTCCTCACATAATAAAGATTCTAGGTTGAGAAGCTTGCTCACCCAAAATGAATCTAAGAGTAAAAGTTATCATGGATGGTAATAGTTGCTCATGCGTGGTCTAAAGAGTTAAGTCAATGATGTACCTTGAATCGGTAGGCCAAGGGCACCCTTTCATGAGTGACTAAATAGACTATAAAAGTACATGAGTCTAGAGGTGATTCCCCAAGACCCTTATAAGAGAAGTATGTAGGGTAAGCTCCCATATTCCTAAGTTAGTAAACAAGAGATGATATGATGAGGAGTGTGAGGTGACTACCCTTAATCTATAACTCATAAAGCAAAGCAAGAGGTGACTACCCTTTAGCCTTTATTATGTTGATCATGGAGATGAATACCTATGTTCCTTATTAAATGATGTGAAAGCTAATAGTTATATCATATCATGTTAGTCATGGAGGCGAATACCTATGATCCTTATTAAATGATACAGAGGCGAATACCTACATCATATAATGATGGGACATAGAGGTGAATTCCTATGACTTCCTAAAATGGTTATGGAGGCAAATACCTATGACTATACAGGTAAGGCAATAGGTGAATACCCATTATCCTATATAATAGACATAGAGAGGTGAGTCCCCATGTCTTGAAAGTAAAGCAAGAGTAATGTGAATTATGCAATGATGAATGATATGTTTGGATTGTTGCTAGAATGGCTTTCCATGAGATGTATGACTAGAGGTGAATCCCCATGTCTGTAAATGATAAGCTAAGGATGAGATTAAAAGATGATTATTATGAATGTGGACCTAAAGTGGTTTACTTAGCATGTGTGAGATTTATGGGGTCTTGTTCATGCATTGCACAAGTATGCCTTAAGGTTACTTATGAAGTATTCTTTTGTGTTATGATGATTTAGGTGTATTAGTCATGTTTATGACTTATGTTTATCCTGATGCATTATTTATGCCTATGTCTATGTTGTTAGCTCTTATGCTTATAGTTTATGTCTTATGATGTATCTCTTATGATTATGTATGTGTCTTATGTTGACTAACACTTATGTTATGCTTATGTTGATCATTTATGCTAGCCATCTTATTTAGTACATGTTTGTACTAACGCATACTTTTGCCTACATTCTTATCAAATGTAGGGTCCGGCGATATTGACTTCCATTCTCATGGCTAGGTTCATAGTAGAGCAAGAAGAAAAGTTTTGGTGAGTCCTCATAGCATTTGAGGGTTTGAGCACCAAGTCCTTATGTCTTTCTTTTATGTTGAGAACTATTGTTTGGGCTTATGTCCCAAAGATATTCATGTTTTAGATGGTTTGAGACAAGTATAATAAACTTCAGTTTCATTTTGTTAGACTTTGATGTTATGTAAAATGTTTTAAATTTCTGCACTTTTCTATTATCTTATGTTATGATATGCTAAGGGGCTTTTATGAGACTTCTCAGAGGGTTGTGCGCCTTGTTACATCTAGGGGGTACCCCTGGGTCGTGACAAAACTTTGTATCAGAGCACAAGGTTTAGAATGATTCCTGGATGTCTCAAAACCACGTTTAATAGAGTCTTCTTCATCAGAGTGAAGCGCGCCACATTTATGAATGAGAGGCTATTAGATGCTTAGGAAACTTCAATTCTTCATTTCTATAATTTGTTCTATAGAGTTTAAATCTATTAGGTCTATCTCCTAATCCGTGCCCGATGGTTTTAAGGATATGACTTCTAGGAGGGGTAATTCTAGAAGGATTGAGGAAGACAATGTGGAGCAAGAAGTTCCTCTCCAAGTTCCTCCCCACGCTCTGATTGACCCTATAGGTGAGAATGTGACTAATTCAGAGTTTAGGTCGGTTATCCAAATATTGGCCCAAGGCGTGACGCCTCAAGCCAATAGAGAGGTTGTAGCCCCCGTGAACCCAATTGTGGGTACAGCCGCTTCAAGAGTGAGGGATTTTATGAGAATGAACCCTCTGGAATTTTATGGGTCAAAAGTGGAGGAGGATCCTCAAGGTTTCATAGATGAGATCTATAAGGTACTTGCTATTATGGGGGTGACTCTTGAGGAGAAGGCAAAGTTAGCCTCTTACCAATTGAGGGATGTTGCACAAATATTGTCTGATCAATGGAAAGAGGCTACACAGGTATGAGCGGGTCCCGTAGAGTGGGAATTGTTTAAATCGGCATTTCTTGATAGGTTCTTTCCCTTTGAGTTGAGGGAAGCTAAGATGTAAGAGTTCATTAACCTTCGTCATGGAAGTATGAGTGTTAAGGAGTATTCTCTAAATTTCACCCAACTCTCCAAGTATGCTCCATCTATGGTGGCGGACTCAAGGACTAAGATGAGTAGGTTTTTGTCGGGTGTGTCCGACATGGTTGAACAAGAATGTCGTACGAAAATGCTCCTCCGTGATATGGATATCTCAAGTCTTATGGTGTACGCTCAACAAATTGAGGAGGTGAAACTAAAGGAAGAGTCTAGGGAGAAAAAGAGATCTAGAATAGAGGATGATGATCCCTCTCATACAAGGTCTGATGGACATGATCGCCCTAGGTATAGACAAAAGTTCCCCAGGCAAGGTTCCTCAAACACTCATAAGTTCAACCAACAAAGGGTGTCTAACCCTAAGTCTCAAGATGATGGTAGTGGGGTTCTATTGCCAGGGTGTAGTAAGTGTGATTGAATACATGCGGGTGAATGCCTAGCAGGTTCTAATGTTTCTTTTAGTTGTGTTAAGTTTGGCCACAAGATAAGGCATTGCACTACAGTTGCTTGAAATGAAGGGGATAGTCATCGTAGGTCTCAACCCTACCCTTCATCTGGTCCAATTGGTTCGGGTGCGAATGCTCCAAAGAAAAATAGGTTCTATGCTCTCCAAGCTAGAGGTGAACAAGAGTGTCCTCCGGATATTGCTACCGGTATGTGTTTTACACTTTATTAGATTCCGGTGTAGCTTTGTCTTATGTGGCTTGATAGACTTGATATGCTAGACATTGATATTGTCCTTAGTATGAATGGGCTGAATAATTGTTATTTTTAGTGATGGTATAACCCGACTTAGTCATGATGAGTTTTGGGATATGTTGATAGATTTGATGAATTGGGTGTTTGAGTAATGCCTAGATGTGCTGAGTGAATAGACTCCTCAAAGAGGGTAGAAGTGTAACTCACCATGGTTTAGAATCATCTTGATGGTGGATATGAAATACTAGCGATGTCTTGATCCGACCTAAGTTGAATTACAAGAAATGGTGCTTAGAAAGTCCGTTTAGGCTTTCTCCCAAAGGGGAGATGATGTGCTTAGTTAACAAGGTCGTTGAGTGTTCTTGACGTTCACTATTTGAGTTTAGTTGAATTTCTCACCTTAGAAGTATGTAATGAATTTGGGAAGTTTAGTCCCCATCTTGTAGACCCATAGGAGGTCTTGAGCTGAAGAGTTCCTCATAGTTTGTTCTGTTTTGGAGTCATGTGTGTTTTAGATGTTCCCATGATTTCCTTATGTTATGCATGTTCGTGAAAACTTGAGATTTGAAAGAAATGAGTTTGCATGATAAATTTCCTCATGTTGTAGTGCATTGCATGAGTTGCCTATTGACTTCATGAGATGAATTGATGAACATGTTATAACTTGGAGTTGAGAGAACTCCTCCTTGAAGTATGCATTAAGTATAGATTGCATATACGCTCCATGAGATTGTGTTGAGCATGTTTAGTATGGAGAAGGTAATTCCTCCTTCAACAAGAGAATTGTTGTAACTTCATGCATAATGGGTTGTTAGATGTAGTTCCTACCTTCCTAGAGATGCATTGATCATGTTTGAGTTTGGAGTTGATGTTTCCTCTTTAGTTGCGTGCATTTAGATGTGTTGCATGCATGAGGGGCTGCTAGTCAAGAGTCGTTTCCTTTAACAGATACCTAGAATGTCAATCAAGGACGAATTTCCCCGAGTGGGAGATATTGTAACACCCCGTAGTTTAGTAGACCATCTAGCGCTAAGTTTGAGGGCTACAAGTCAAGACTAGAGGGAATGAGCCAAGGCAAAGGGGCAAGGACCAAGGCAAGACCCAAGGCTACCCCAAGCTTTCCATGGCACTGACCATAACCACAAGATCCTTCACGGATTGTGGTGGCCACAACTGCTCGTGGTGCCACCCATGGTGGTGAGGCAGTGAGCCCCTCAAGGCTGCCCAAGTTGGCCTCCTCCACACGAGCCACTTCATGGCTTGAAAAGGCCAAGACGACACGTGGGAGTGGCCATTGTCTGGCCTTGAAGGTTGGGGGGTTTAGGGTGCTGTGTCTTATCTACTGGTCAAGAGACCACGGGCACCATGATGGGCCATGGAACCCTTGACGGTTCGTGAAGGTGGCCGTAGTGCCTGGCACTAGGATGCCTAATGAAGGTCATTTTGGGTAATTCCTATTTAAATGGGTATTAAGTGAGGTCATTTTGCCTAGACTTTGTACATCTATATAAGCTATTTTAACCCTCTAACCTCACCAATTAAGTCATTATTTCCAAAACCCCAAAAGAATCCCATGTTTTCATCCTCTCAAATATTCTCTCTCTAGAAAGTGAAGAAGAAGAAGAACAAGAAGAGGGTCAAGTCAAGTCTACATTGTTTCAAGCTTAGTAGGCTTTGTAATCAAGGTATGATGGCTTATTCATCCATGGAACCCTTTCATCCATGGAGATCCCATGTTTTCCCCAATTGTGAAGATAAATCCCCAATTCTAGTTAGGGTTTCTTCCAATATTGTGGGTATTATTGTATGTTGATCTAATTGAATGGATAATAATAATAATTTATGATTGAATTAGTAGTATATCATGTTTTAAAGATAAAATCACATGTTTACATGCCTAACCCATGTCTAGAGATATGAAATTGAACTAAGTGGGTTTTATGCCTTGAAAGGGGAAATTGATGATTTAGAGAAAATATTCTAAGATTGATGATATGTATAGTAGATTGCTTGAGATTAGGGCTCATAGATATGAATTGAATGAGGTTAAAGTATACATATTGAATCATGATTAGTAAAAATTTGGCTTTTAGCCTATATGAAGATATATGATTAAAATTATTTAAGAATGAAGCATATGGGTAGAATACCTTGAAACTTAGGCCTAAGAGATGGTTATGAGAAGTATTGATTGAGAGTCAAGCTTGTGGTCATGAATGTTGACTCCTAGGACTTTGAGAGTAAGGCTAAGGTTTTGAATTATGAATGATAAGGCTTTGAGAGTAAAGTGTTAATGATTAGGTTGTTGTTGTGGGCTGATTGAAAGGTTATTCTCATGAACTCATAATAAAATAATGTGATAGGTTCCTCACATAATGAAGATTCTAGGTTGAAAGGCTTGCTCGCCTAAAATGAATGTAAGAGTAAAAGTGATCATGGATGGTGATAGTTGCTCACGCATGGTCAAAAGATTAAAGAAATGATGTACCTTGAATAGGTAGGCCAAGGACACCCTTTCATGAGTAGCTAAAAAGACTATAAAATGATATGAGTCTAGAGGTGATTCCTCAAGACCTTTATAAGAGAAGGATGTGACGTGAGCTCCCATATTCCTATGTTAGTAAACAAGAGACTATAAAAATTAGGTGATTACCCATGTCATGTAATGAGGAGTGTGAGGTGACCACCCTTAATCTATAATTCCTAAAGCAAGGCTAGAGGTGAATACCTATGTAACGACCCAGAAAAATAATAGAGTGAAACTAGAGCCTCACATGTGAGTTTGGAGTCGAGAACTTAATGAAATGGTTATAATTGAATTTGACCCAAAAAGTTCTTAAAATGTGCTTCGGAAGTTATCGGAAACTTGTTTAGCTGTATATAAAAAGATCCATTT
>JAJOOR010020103.1:0-23889 GCA_036250505.1 Solanum acaule | reverse complement strand
GACTATATATGAAGATGACATGTTTAATTTGAAGGGGAAGAAAGATACAATATCCCAATTTTTCTCACCAATATATTATCTTTTAGATACTCTCTGATCTATATAATTCTCTAAATAGATTTTACTTTTATTTTTTACAGGGTTTGAAGAGTTTCAGTTACAAGTCATGATGAGATTTTTGAAGACTTCATACAAGTTGTGAAATTGGTTATCATTTGTTTGAGAAGTTAGGAAAATGTAGATTATTATTTTCCTAAAAAGTTGTGTAAACAATAGCGTGCATGTGCATTGTGGTTATATTGCTACAAATGTGATGTTATTACATATTTTCTAATAATATACCAATTTTAGATTTGTAAGTTCTTATTTGTATAATTAAAGCATGAATTTATTGACATTTTTTTATCATGTGTATCTGATTATTTAATTAATTATGGTATAAATTCAAAAGAAACATAACTTGAGAAGAATCTTTAAGGACCAGTATTTTGGTCTTAAAAGACTTTTCTTTGACCAGTAAAACTAAGCTAGTAAATTATTGTAGGGACCAGTCGATCCATGCTTAGGACCAGATTTATAGTCCTTAAAAGTGTTTTTGGGACCAGTGTGTTTCTCGTCGTGCAAACACTATAAGGACCGGTGAATAGAACTCTTCGCTATTGATCTCTAGCGACGGCGCCTATAAGGACGGGGAGCGACCAGATATTTCTGGTCGCTATTGACTTCTAAGGACTAGAATTACACTTTTAAGGACCAGTTTTCCCTTCGCTAATAGCCACTTTTCTTGTAGTGATATTATTATATAAAAGACTCAATAAGTGGCTAGTGATCATCAAAATTTCCTTTGAATTCTAACATATATGCTAGTAACATATCCTCGAGCGTCTGGATCATACATTCTTCTTAGCCATTTATCTATGTATGAAATATTGTACTATGGTTTCCCTGCCAAGTGCCACCCAGACCTTTCTAGAAAATAAATTCAAAAAATGTGTTGTAAAATGTACCTATCTATTTGAAATAATCGATGCAGGGACACTATGCAATATAATAATTTCACTAATATATAGCTCTGTATGCTCTTTAGCTCAAAATGTGGTCTTGACCATTAATAAATGGGTTAATTTTGTCAGCCTATCGATAATCACCCAATAGAATCAAACTTCCATTGTGAGTGAGGAAACCCTACAAAAATTCCATATTTATTGCCTCCCACTTCAACGATTGAATGAGTATCTCTTGAATCAGCCCACTAGGCTTCTAATACTCTACCTCTACCTGGTTAACATTTGGGCAGTAGGCCACGAACTTATCCATGCTCATGTTCATCCCATACACCAATAAATATCCTCAATATCGTGATACATTTTTATGGATCCTTGGTGAATAGAGTAATGAGAATAATGTGCCCCTTCCATAATACGTTGTCTAAGACCTGGAATATCTTAAACACACAACTGATCTTTGAATCTAAGGATTCTACGTACTTCTATATCCAAGGCTAAAGAATTATATTTTGATCCTTGCCTGCGAGCTGCTTTTAGGTGGGATCGATTTATTAATGTGCCTTCACCTCAACAACTAGAGGTCATATTGTTGTTTATTGATCTATGACCCCAACATCACCAGAGTCAAATAGTCTAAGCCTAAAACTAGCTAGATGATGGAACTCTCAAGACATCTCGTGCTTCTTCCTCCAAAATACAAAAGACTTACAACAAAAGGCATACACTACTATATTGGCTTTCCCTAGACGGTATAAGATATCCACGTCATAGTCTTTAAATAATTCAAGCTATCAATATTATTGCATGCTCAACTCTTTCTATCTCAAAATATACTAGATACACTAATGATTTGTGTATATATATATATATCAACATTAATGACACACAAGTAATTCCTCAACATCTCCAGGGTATGAATTAATATAGCCAACTCAAAATTGTGAGGTGGGTAATTCTTCTCATTCTTCTTTAATTATTTAAAAGCATAAGCTATTCCATTTTTATAATGCTGAAGCATCACAATACATTGCATAGCCCTTTGGACCTGCTGGTAAGGTTAGAACCAATGCAGAAGGCAATCTATCTTTCAGCTCTTAGAAAATCTGTTGGTGGGTTGCACTCTATTGAAACTTAGTTCTTTTTGAGTCAGCTTTGTCAAGGGTGCTGAAAATGATGAAAATCCTTTCACACACCTTATGTAATATACATCTATCCACATAAAGCTACGTACTTCTATCATGCCCGTGGGTCTAGGCAAAGTCTTCACGTCCTCAATCTTTTGTGAGTCAACATGAATACCAACATCTGATGTAATAAGGCTTAACAAGGCCATATAATGCAACCAGAGCTCACACTTTTGTAGCTTAACATACAACCTCCGATCTTAGAGTACCTAAGGAATTCTTGAACATGGTCTCTCTACTATGTCTTTGAACGAGATATACTAGAATTTCAACAATAAACACAAGGACAATGAGTCTAATAACAACTTGAAGATGCTATTCCTCAGGTCTATAAATACTGTTTGGGTGTTGTCCAACCCAAAAAGACATCACAAAAAACTCAAAATCTCAATATTTAGTCTTGAAGGCTATCTTAAAAATATCAATATCCTGAACTTGTACATAGTGGTAACCTAAACTTGAATTAATCTTCTAGAAACATCATGAATCTTGGAGCTGGACAAAAATTCATAAACCCTTGCTAGTGGATATGTGTTCTTTATAGTCATCTTATTCAATTTTTGATAGTTTATACACTTTTGTAAAGAGTCGTGTTTTATCTACTTGACTAATGTTGGGGCCTCGCATGGTGGCACACTAGGCTTCTTTGAGTTGTTTATTCAATTGCTTCAATTTTGTTGGTGCCATTCTATAAGGGGAAATTGATATTGGATGGGCATCTGTTAATGTAGTGATAGCAAAATCAATCCCTCATTCTAGTGGAATACTAGGAAGCTCGTCTAGAAACTCATTAGCCACTGAAGTAAACTTTAGAGTCAGTAGCTCCACATCGATATCTTAAAATCGGTCGGTATGGTAAATGCAGCCTTTGGTGATCATGTCATTGCTTTAAGATAGGAAATAAACCTTCCTTTCAGTGTTGTTATATTACCCTTCTACTCTGACCTACTTCCCTTAGAAAGTAAAATCTAATCGTGTTTGCTCGATAGTCAACATTGGCATAACAATACCTATCATAATATTAATGTCAATCATCTATAGTTTTGTCAAGTTTGCAGAGGTTTGACAACCAACAATCTGCATTGTATAATCATAAAAACACACAAGGAAATAATAGAGTAGCAAACTAGGGAAGACACAACAAAAAGGTTACAACAATAGCTCTAAATATACACACAACGTCCTAGTGAGTAATGGGATAACATATGATAATGTGTAGCCTGGATCCATCAAAACATAAATACAGTGGGAGAAACCACTCAATATGCATCACAACATCTGGCGATGACTATGAATCCTGAAGATCAGTACTGCAAGTGTTCAATTTTGGCCACTGCTGAAAGTAGATGTTACCTCTGGGCAGCAACATCTACCAGAGGAAGATGATCATATTGCTAATTTGTATGTCTTTGTTGAACCTTGTTGGTCCCTAAACGGACAATATCTCTATATATCACCATCTTGGCTAAAAAATATAGCATGCTCTGGAGCCCCGATGGCATCTCCCAGCATGTGTTTATTGCCTGTATCACGATGTTGCACAACTAATCAAAACAACTCTAAGACCCTCTGCTACTATAAGCCTGATGCTCATAAGCAACCCCCTAGGATCAATCGTCTACCCTAAGACTTCTGTTGTAGGGGTGTAGGTGGTACCCCTAAAATTTAAGGTCTGGAGCAACCCTAGGCCTCTATAAAAAAAACCGTGGGCCTAGCCATCTGTTACTCTCCTTTCTCGACTCTCTCAACCATACACTTCTGATGTAGAAGTACCTCTATGTTCTGCACATTGGGATCAATTCGTGTGATGTCCATATTGTCATTATGTTCAATTTGAGTGCAGGATCAATAACAATCGTAAGCCGAAGAACTCAACCCTTATGACTCACCTTTATGGTACGATTTGAGCAAGAAAAAGGTTAACTTTCCTAAAAGAATATTTGTAGCATCCTGCTTATAAAATGTGGTGCACAACACACTTATAATTAAAACTATACTAGAAACGCCTTGCAGACGCCCTAGGATACGACATTACTATGATACCAAGTTTGTCACGCCCAAAACTGTAGGGGTGCAACCGACACTTAATGCCAAAACTTAGGCTTAAGCCGACCGTATTGAACCAATTGCTAATGGCACGTGGTAGCTACACATGCAATCAAGAAAAAAAACAAGTATATCTCGGCTTAAAAATAAGTTACTGGCCGACAAGGCCTCTGTCAAAAACTCTACAACGAAAACAACTATTCACAACATTCTATATAAATCAATAACCAGCTAGCGCACAAGATTGTTCGGGCCATCGAGGCCCCTATGGTATATAGGAAAGCTTAAGCTCTATGTGGGCCGTCAAAGCCACAATGATCTCTATACATAATTTGAAAACATGTATGTATCTAAACAATATGTTTAGCATATATCAAACATCAGCGAACAAGAAAGCAAGGATAACATGGCCAATAATGTGTCTATATAATCAAATATTCTACTATCCAAGCCTCTACGAATGTAATGCACAGATGGGAAAAGGCCCAGCCTACCCAAAATATATAAATATCAAAACAAGTAACCCTCTAGGACTCTGGAAACCCCTGGAAGAAAAGAGTCAACCATTAAGCTTGATAGTTGGTTGTGCTACTCGACATGTTTGTCTGGCTGCCATTCAAGACCTAAAGTTTGAATGCATTGCACCCAGAAAATGGGTGTCAGTACAAAGTAATGTACAAAACATGTAAGGTATACTGAAAGTTGAAACTAAAGTATAAGTATTGAATGAAAAGGTAAGGGATGAAACACAAGTACAATATGCAATCTTCCTATAACAATAAAATACAAGCACATGAAAAGCAATAACCTAATATGGCCCTCATAATCCCGATAGGTGTAAAAAACACACAATCCCTTTAAGTCCTAACGAGAGTAACAATCGCTAAATACCCATATTAGCCTCCTTACCTGGATCCCAATGACAATCTATTCTAAACCATCTTAATGTACATCTCCCAAGAATCAATGCAAATCTGAGGCTCTGTGGTACAATACACATGTGCTACCCTGTAGGTACAACCTACCTAACCTATAGACATGGACTACTTTGCCCGTAAACTTGGTATTCCATGATCATAGGCACGGTTTACCCATCCTTGAGTGATTTCATGCCTATCTTGTCAAGGCCTAGGGGAATGCTCGAGTATAGATTCACTATGCTCATGTAAATGGTTGGGGTCGGCCGACCCATAGATCTAAAAGGGTAGGCACAGTATAATAATAAATATGTATGCTCAAGAACCCTGTAGTGTCTGTGTCTGTTGAGGCAAAGCAAGCTTCTAGAAGTTAGATGACAAAATATCAAAAAAATAACAAGTAATCATAATTGATCAAAACTTAATCATAACATGCTTTTCTAGTCAACTAATAATAGAGTTGAGTATCACCGGTAGACATTATACATTTTGAGGTAGCCAACTCAGTAGGACAAGGCTATAAGTCAAATAATGTCAATAGAACAACCATAAAAAGCTTAGATCATTATAATCATACTAGAAGAGATTAATAGCTTTAACATACCTTTCAACCTTTCAACAAGGCCAAAAAATGTGTGAAGCTTCCCCAACCCGTTATTTCTTCTTGAAAGAATTAAAATCGAAGTTGTGAATAAGTAATTTGATTTTGAGCTTTTCACGTGTCTCTCGTTAAAATTAAGGGGAAATTTGTGCCAAAATATTATGGAAGAGGTATATTTGAACTGAAAGTCCAACAAAAGGGGTATATATGAATCAAAATTATAACGACAAGCATATTTAAATTATTTCTGATAGTAGAAGGGATCATTTGACCCTTTTGTTGTTGTTTTAAAGGCTCATAATAATGATTAAACTTTTACCATAAAATTTTGAACTGATCAAAGTTACAAACGAATAGTCATACAATGATAAGAATCTTATAAGGGAGAAAGAAACCAAGTGCGTGAGAAACTGTTTGAGATTCTCATAATTGTATAAACTCATTGTTTAGAATAGTTGACTTTTAAGTTAGAGAGATGAGAGAAAATAATAGCGAAGAATATCTTTCATGACCCAACCCATCGGGCTGTTCAAACACCTAAACTAACACCTATATAGAAGAACCCATAACCTCAACTTAATAATAGCATGCAAAAGTGAACAAAATATAAATTAATTAACTTATAGTGTATACAAAATGACTCCCAACTTCGTAAACAAGTATTTTTGTAAGTAAATACACTAAACCCTCCCTTAAGGAACTAGTCTAAACATGTACAAGATTTTCTATGAATTTACAAGATTTAAAATAATTACACATCCCCCCACATAAGGAAACCGAAGTAGAAGCAGTTGGAGATCATCTTCATCTTCACCTAAGAAACATCATTAATCCTACAACAAGACTATTCCAAGTGGCATAGCAAGAGTAGTATCAGTACAAACAACACGTACTACTATGCATCATCGCAAAAACTGAACCCACCACATGATACCATGGAATAAATAAGATAACATGAAACTTTGAGATACAATAGGCCCCACTAAACATTAATCGCCACCCTTACTACAACTAGGATACCTTAGAACTCACACATTCTACTTTAAGTCACTCTACGAGACCATTATTAACTCTCTTAACCAGCCTATTACTCTCCCTCAAGCTCTCATGCCAACACTCTGGCCCTTGACCTATTTAGTAAACAACCCATAAGACTCTTACCTAAACACCTTGACTAAAATCCACCTTTATCAGATTTCTTCTAAAACACTTTTACAATCTTATATGTTCCCAACAAATGAACTATTCACAAGGCCCTCGAGTTATCAACCTAACATAAACAAACACATAAGACATGTCTGAACCATCATCATAACCATAACCCATATTAGATTTCAACTCATCTTTCAAGCAACTCAGATCACTTAGGATCCTAAAGACATCATCTACCTTGTTTAACATGAAATCCCGATCACTGATGGACCAACATGTAACAATACCCTAAGAATTAGGAAACCCATTTCACTCATGGAACCATCATACAAAATAAACAAACATATACCAGGCGTAGGCATGGTGCATAATCCAACCAATAGAAATTGGTATCAGTGTGGTGCTCGAGCTAACCTATGGTATATTACGTACTAGTCCTGGTGCCTGAGCCAACTAGCAATCACATAAATATTCTATCATGATTGTAACATCTTTATCTATCATAAACACACCATGGATGACTTAGTTGAGCGACTGACTTCATGCTTACTATGCCTAACTTGATTATAGAACTAGAGTAGTCAAGTTTCACCTTCCTAGCGAGTCAGACTTAGAATGGAGGAGTAATTTAGCAGTGCCTAAGGGTCATTTTATTTCATACCTTAAGGCCAGAAAATTAGTTTGTAAGGGGTGCATCTATCACTTAGTTTGAGTTAATGACTCTATTGTGGAGGCACCACCATCAGTCAGTTCTAGTTGTAAGTTCATTTCCAAACGATCTTACTGGAGTCCCTTGTGAGAGAAATAGACTTTGGAATAGATAGTTTTCCCGATACTCAACTCATTTCTATTCTGCCACATAGAATGGCTCCTACTGAGTTAAAAGAGTTAAAAGAGCAGTTGAGAGATCTTTTTGATAAGGGTTTCATTCGACCATGTGTCTCACCTTAGGGCACCATGGTCTTATTCGTGAGAAAGAAAGCTGGTTCCCTTAGGATGTGTAGTGATTGCCGCCAATTAAACAATCTCACTGTAATGAATAAGTACCCTCTTCCGAAAATTGATGACCTTTTCGAACAACTTCAAGAGGCCACATGTTTCTCTAAGATAAACCTACATCAATTGAAAGTGAGAGAAATTGACATCCCTAAAATAGCATCCAGGAACCTTTATGGTCATTATGAGTTCCTTGTTTTGTCCTTTGGTTTGACTAACACTCCTGCAACATTCATGGATCTTATGAACATAGTATTTAAGTAGTATTTTTGATATGTTTTTATTGTATTTGTTGATAACATATTGATATATTCAAGGAATGAGGAGGACCATGCTAGTCATCTCAGAATAGTCCTCAAAAGTATCAAGGATCGGGGGTTGTATGCCAAGTTTTCTAAGTGTGAGTTTTGTCTTGAGTTTGTGGCAATCTAAGGCCATATAGTGTTTGGCGATGGAATTTGAGTTGACACTCCAAAATTTGAAGTAGTGCAAAATTGGCCCAGACCCACATCTCCAATAGATATATGAAGTTTCTTGGGATTGGATGGTTACTACAGAAGGTTCGTCGAGGGGTTTTTATCTGTTTCATCCCATTAACTAAGTTGACTTAGAAAATAGATAAGTTTTAATGGATTGAATATTGTGAAAAATCTTTCAAGAATTGTAAACTTGTTAACTACAGGTCTAGTGTTGACCCTACTAGAGGGTACAAAGGATTTTTTTGCTTAATGCGATGCTTTCATAGTTGGGCTATGTTGTGTATAGATGTAGAATGGTAAATTTATAGCCTATGCCTCCAGGAAGCTTAAGATTCAAGAGAAGAACTACATGATGACCTCGGGTTGGCAGCTTTTGTTTTTGCTCTAAAGATGTGGCATCACTATCTCTATGGAATTTATGTGGATTTGTTCCCCAACCATAAGAGTCTCCACTATGTTTTTTAGTTAGAAGGAGATAAATCTTCAACAAAGGAGATGTTTCCTCAAAGTCGACAAAAGTCCTATGCCGATGTTAGAAGGTGTAACACCTCACATTTGAGAAAATAGAAAAAATTGCAGTTTTCCAGACCTGGTGCAAGAACCACGTGCTCCACCGAGGGTCCGTGGTCTGACACACAGTCCGTTGGGAACCAAATATTTATGTTCTCTGACCCCACCCACGGTCGACTAGGACGGTCCGTGGTTGGACCTACGGACCGTAGGTGAGGGTCAGCAGCCAATTGGAGGGAATCAGCTATTGGGTCAACTTCAAACGGTCACATCTTTTAGTACACGATGAATTAGGTGGACCATGACCTACAAAAATGAAAGATAATTGAATCCTTTTTCCAACTCCACCGAGTTTGCTAAAATCCCATCTTGGAGTAAAAAGTTATGCTCATTTTAGTGAAGCCCTATCGGGCAGAGCTTGACCAATGACCGCTACCTATGGTTGGTAGGTCAACCGACGGTCGATAGGTCCCTCCATGGATGGACTTCATCATCTTTTAAGTTAGGGTCATTTAGGTCTTTGTCCTATGCGTTGGGGCATTTAAGCTATGTCGTTTAATGCCTAAAATACGTTGTTTTACTCAGTTTAAGCCTAAAATCTTAGTCTGACATACCCAGAACCATTATTCACTAGAATTCACCAAGCTTAGAACGAAAAATAAGAGAAAAGAGGCGACCCAAAACACTTCAAGAACGCAACACTTTTGCTTCAGTTCTAGCCCCGAAAGCGAAAGATTTCTCTCTGAAATTTGTCACCAGGTATCTGGGATTTCACTAGTGGGTTCCTTTCATCCACTAGGTCCCTAGAATTCAGTCAGATTTTTGCTTCCTATATCTTGCTTAGACCTAGTGTTTATAAAACCTTAGATATTAGTTATGAATTAGCTGTTAGAGTATTCCTAATCAGATTATCTTATTTTCGTGGAATCATTGGCTAGTTCTTTGCATGAAACTAAGAACACTAGTTGTGTAGATTCACTTAGTTCATGAATGACACATGCTAGGCCAGTTAAACAATATACATGCTCCAGTTTTGAATATCACATTATCAGTATATAATTGTTACATTCTCATATTGGCATGTCAGTATTTTGAACTATTCAACATATACAGATTCATTTGAGAGTAGGCTTAGCACCGAGTTGACTAGGGTTTCAGCGTACCCTCATAGTCCGAGAACTATGTGCCCCCGTAGGATTATAAGTCCCCTTTATTGGGCATCAACTTTAGTGATCATTCCATTCATGTATTTATATCCCTAGCAAGGTATATTAGGTCCTCTCGATGGGGCGTATACATCAAACAGTCATGCCTTTATACCCCTGGCAAGGTATATTAGGTCCTCTCGATGGGGCGTATACATCGGACTCCATGTTTAGCTCACGTAGTTTTATGTCGGTTAATAGTAGCTCCCAGAGTTAGACTCTAGTGCATTCAACCAGGTTTTCAGTTATACTTCAGTATTCAGTCTCAACATGTTGTGTACTTGGTCATTGCATTCAGTTAAGTTCTTTTCAGTATATTTCCATATTTCCATCATGTTCATATTATATCATTGCTCAATATTCTTTGTTCGGCTTATATGTTTTGTTTAGCTTTTATCCTATCTTGCGTGCTCAGTACCTTGCAAGTATTGATGGATACTCTGCGCTATATCTTTTCATGATATAGGTTCAAGTTCTCAGTATTCAGATCACGCGTAGATCGGTTCCTGATCCACATTCAGCAGCTTCAGTGGTAAGTCCTCATACTTCGAGTATAATAAGCATGTTTTCAAATTTAGTCTTTTATTTTAGTTTCAGTTTTGTTAGGGTTAGCATGGGACATGTCCCAACAACTCTAGTCAGTATAGGCTTTTTCAAACATAGTTTAGATTCAACATTAGTTTTTGAGTGATTATTCAGTATCATTAAACTCTTAGAATTTTATATATATTTAGACCAATATTAGGTATCCCCCATCATTTAGTTATCTCAGATTTTAGTTTCAACATTAGTTCATCTTTTAATAGATATGTTCAGTTTGCTTATGATATGCCAGCTCAGGGTTAGCTTGGGGTCACTTGTCATCCTAGGTCTCGTGCTTACGTCTAGGGGGTAGCCCTGGGGTGTGACAAAAGGAAAGATCTTGAGTTTGATGTAAATAATTATGTCTACTTGAAAATTTCACCCATGAAGGGTGTGATAAGATTTGGGAAGAAAGGGAAGCTTAGTTCCCATTATATGGGTCCATATCAATTTTTTAGGCATATTGATAAAGTTGCTTATGAATTTGATTTAACTAATGACTTAGCATCGGTGCATCCGGTTGTTAGATTCCTGCGAAGGTGGGTTGGTCATGATGAATGGGGTTGAATCATCGTTAATGTCAAAAGTGAAGGAGAAACACGACAAAGATCCTATTTTACTTTAGTTGAAGGAAAATGTTCATAAGCAGAAAGGTATATTCTTTGTACGAGAGGGAGATGGTGCATTCAGTTATCAATGTAAGCGGTGTGTTCCAAATGTGGAAGAAATCCAAGAGAAAATCATGGAAAAAGCTCATAGGTCGCGATATTTGATTCATCAAGGTGCCACTAAGATGTACATTTACTTGAGATAAGTGTATTTATGGAGTGGCATGAAAAGGTGCATTGCAGAGTTTGTTCCTAAATGACCGAATTGCCAGCAAGTCAAGGCTTAGCGTCATAGTCCATGTGGTGTAGCTCAGAATATACTACTTCTGAAATGGAAATGAAAGATGATTAATATGAATTTAATTACTGGCTTACTACGATCTCACAGACAACATGATTCTATTTTGTGAGATAGTTCGACTGCATGAAGTTTCTTTGTCCATCATTTCAAATAGAGGTGCTCAGTTTACCACACAGTTTTGGAAGTCGTTTCAGAAAGGTTATGGTTCGAAGGTGAACCGTAGTACTGCTTTTCATCCTCTAACTGATGGTCAAGTAGAGCGTACAATTTAGACCTTAGAGTACATGTTGAGAGCTTGTGTTTGGAGTTCAAAGGTAATTGGGATGACCACTTGCCTCTTTTTGAGTTTGCATACAATAATAGGTACCACTCCAGCATTATGGCTCCATATGAGGTTCTATATGGGCGAAGGTGAAGATCTCCTCTTGACATGTTCGAGGTTGGAAAAGCTTAGTTCATAGGACCATATTTGGTTCATCAATCCATGGAGAACGTGATGGTAATTTAAGAGGGCTTGTAAACAGAAAAAAGTCGTTAGAAATCTTATACTGATGTTACAAAAAGGGATTTGGAGTTTTAGATTGAGATTGATCATTGGGTATATCCGAAAGTTTCACCCATGAAGGGTGTTATAAGCCTTGGTAAACAAGGGTAGCTTAGTCTCTGATACATTGGTCCTTACCTAATATCCAAGACGGTTGATATTGTAGCAAATGAGTTAGAGCTACCACTAGAGTTAGCAGAAGTTCATCCCGTGTTTCATATCTTTATGCTAAAGAAATGTTTGGGTGATGTTATACTTAGTGTTCTTACTGAGAGTATTGGAGTAAAGGAAAGTCTATTCTATGAGGAGATTCCAATTTAGATCCTTGATCGCCATGTTCTCAAGTTGAGAATCGAAGAGGTTGAATCAGTAAAATTCTTGTGGAGGAACAAATTTGTTGAGGAGGCTACTTGGGAAGCCGAGGATGATATAAATAAGAGATACTCTCATCTCTTTTTCTCCGACTAAGCACTAGTCCAAGGTACTAACTTTTTGTATGGTACTTTTCATTGTGATATGTTGAGTGTATGCTCTTTGTTTATGCTTATGTTGGAATGATAGTTTCTCTCCTACTCTTTCATACTAGTTGAGTTCTATTTGAGAACAAATGTTCCCAAGGGGGAGATATTGTCATACCTCGTACATGGAAAAAGTTAAATAGAGTTAACGGGCATGTCCACAGCCCTAAAACAAATCATGGACCCTTCACTGAAGCCTAAATTGCTCGTGAAAGAGACCACAATTTATTTAAGGAAGTGGACACACCATTTAAGGGCTATCAGGAGAGGAGTCCACTTGGACGGACCCCTAAACTGTACGTAAAGTCATGGACGACCCATTTAGGAGAGGGCTGCCAAGAGAGGAGTCCACTAGCTTTCTAAATGTGTAATGAGTTTAGATATATTCATAGAGATATTTCTTCCTCACAAATAAAACCAGAGCGCCCCAAGCTGAGACACTTATTCAGATGAAACCTTTATCAAGAAGGTCTGTCAATTGCTCTTTTAACTCTTTTAACTCAGCTGGAGCCATTCTATATGGCGGAATAGAAATAGGTCACGTATCAAGAAGAATATCTATACCGAAGTTTATTTCTCTCTTAGGAGGGACTCCGGGAATATCATTTGAAAAGACCTATGGAAACTCACTCACAACTGGAACTAACTGAATATGTGGTGTCTCAACACTAAAGTCATTAACTCAGACTAAGTGATAGATGCACCTTTGGAAACTAACTTTCTCGCCTTAAGGAACAAAATAAAAGGACCCTTAGGCACTGCTAAACTACTGCCCCACTCTATAACAGGATTATTAGGAAACTGAAACTTTACAACTCAAGTTCTAGAATCAACTGAGGCATAACAAGCATGAAGCCAGTCCATATGTAACCCTTGGAATTTGAGAAAGGGTAAATTTCAGTTTTTAGCAATACCCGGTGCCATCCGACGAAGGCCAACCACAGCCCGTGGACAGGACCATAGACCGTAGGTCTGGTCCATGGATTGGTCACCCAAAATGCTCAGAAAACCCAGAAGCACGACTTGGACCAATGAACCGTCATTGGGTCCATGGTCTGTGGATGAGGTCCGTAGGTCCATACCTCAAATTTCAGTTTCTGAAGTCAATTAAAGACTGTGCGGGATGGACCGTCGGTCAAACCACAGTCCGTTGTTAGTGGGTCGGCATTTATTTTTACGGAAAGTTGGATCTTTTCCTAATTATTTTATCCTAATACTATGTTGTTTTGACCATGCCTAAGACCCCTATATAATTGATTTTAACCCCCAAATTAATTCACTCTCTTCAAATTCACCAAAAAAAGTTGAGTCTTTCTCTCCCAAAGATATTTCTCTCTCTAGAAGGTTGAGGAAGAAGATTCAAGCTAGGGTTCAAGATCAAGCCTTGACTCTTTAATTGTTTTGGGCTTTGATAGTAAGGTATGATAGTTTTCATCCATGGATTCCTTCAATTCATGGAGTTCCCAAATTCTCCTATTTTCAAAGTTAGAAATCCCCAATTGAGTTAGGGTGTTCTTCAATTGCCATGTGTTCTCTTCATTATTGATTTAAATGATTGAATTATGATTTCTTATGCATGAATTGATGAAATACTATGATTTTGTGATGATTCCACCATGAACACATGTAAATCCCATATTTTTGAATTATGATGATGTGATGTGGGTTTTGAATTATGAAAGAGGAGATTATGAATTAAGCAAGATCTTATGAGATTTATGTGAATTTTTTAAGGAGCTTTGAGATAGAAAATGATGTTGTTGTTGTTGTTGTGTTGTTGAAAGGATTTTCTCATGCACACATAAAGGTATGATTGTGAAAGGGTTTTCTTACATGATAAGGGTTCCTAAGGTGGAAAGGCTATTCTCCCCTGAAATAAACCAATGCTTAAGGAATTATGTTAATGTTGAGGCAAGAGGATATTACCCATGTCATACAATATAAAAACGAGAGGCGATTACCCATGTCACATGATGTAAGGACAAGAGGCGATTACCCATGTTCCTTCATGAGCTAAGATGAATAAGATTAAGGACTATTCATGGAAGTTAAGCTTAGTACCGAGTGGACACGTGGTGATTACCCATGTCCCATAACTATGTGCCAACATAGGATTGTCTAGATATACATTAGCTAGTGGATCCACAATAGCTAGAAGTTCATGGTCCTTACTGTGGCAAGTAGGACACCTCTTTTCGGTGTGGGGTAGACACCGGATTCCATGCTTCTAGCTCACATGGTCTAACATGGTTAAAGGATCATCCTTTAGATGATTCCTTATTGCTTTTAAGCATAGCTTAGTGGATCCACTTAGTTGAGGATGTCTTATACTCCGGCAAGCTATAGGATAGTTCTAGAAGGGTGGGCGAGTCGTTGTATGATCACATAGCTCATAGTGATGGTTGTTTGTTAGAGAATTTCCCAAATAAGAGTGAAGAGTTTATTATTGTATTTTTATATACATTGAGTTATTACCTACTGTTTTAAAAGCTTTCTTTATATGGCATCTTTATTATTGCTTTTATATTGAATTGAGTTGAGTATCCTTTACTTGAGTTGAGTTGAGATGAGGTGAGTATGTTCTTTCTTTTTTACCACTTCAAGCTTATGTCTATGCTTTAGAGTTCCCCTTGCATGCTTGTACATTCAATAAATTGATGCCATTTTTCCTATATCTTTCATGATGCAGATACAGGTATTCAAGGTTATTAACATGCGCTCCGTTGATACACTTGCAGTTCCAATTTTTTTTGTTAAGATCATTACTTTCGGAGGATTCCCCATTTACCTTTCAGTCTTGTTAAGATGTCGTGGGTCTTGTACTGACGTCTATCATAGTATTTAAAGGTTTCTTAGACAGTAGTGTTTTCAGGAGTCTTTTCTTCCATTATTAATGTTTAAGACTTGAGTTACCTTTTTATGGCTAGTTGAATACGTTAAATATTCTATGTTATTTATCTTGAGACATTTGAGTAAATCTTTGCAAATTGAGGTCATATATTGTTGAGTAAGTCTTCCTTTTAGAATTGAGCGAGGCCAAGGGTTCACTTGGGGACCAACAATGGTCCTCGAGTCCGAGTTACGTCCAGGGTGCAGGCTCGGGGCGTAAAAAGGTATCCTTACGAGATTTCTCCAATATAGCATGGACCATAGACTCCTCAATCTCCTACAGCTTCTTCAATGTCATGGTAATCCACTGCTCATCCTTGTCTCTTCGTATCTCCTCTTCATCTTTTTCCTTAGCCAAATCATTATCATCCCAATCCTTATCTCTCTACTCTTCATCAACATTAACAACCACAATATCATCACTAGTAGCACCACCCACACTCGGCTGCTCAGCCACACTAGTAGGAACCTTAAAACTTCGTACAAAAGGTAGGCATAAACTCGAGTGCATTGGTTAATGGAACCTTACCCTATAGCATAGAAATGTATAAGGACCTTGGCTGGTCCACATCAACCCGAAGAGTAGTAAGCTCAACCCTCATCATAGTCAAAGCATCATAGCTACCCTCTATCTTTTCTCTAGCCTCCATCCTAGCTCTAAGATTATCTAATATCACACAATGTGGTACTAAAGTGGGCTCACACTAAGTCAACTTATCTTTCAGGAGAGCCAAAGCAGCCTCAATCATCCCCTCGATCATTTTAGGCATATCCTTTTCTACCCTAGCTGCCCTCACAACCATAGATCGGGCATGACTGCCTATTTGGTAGATCATGGCCTAGTTCAATGGGGTCAAGATACAGGAGTAAGGGCAAGTGCAGTAGCAGTGGAAGTAAAGGGCACATAAGAGGCTCGTGGTGTATGTGAAAACTCCACAGAAGGAGAGGATGGAGTGTCCTCGTCCTCCATAGTGGCAGGAACGACATCGAGCATAGTGTCTAGTGGTGGCGACTTCATCTGAGCTACATCATCTTACAAGTAATCTGCCTCTATCCTCCGAGTTGCATCATCCCATAAGTAATCTACATCTATCCTTCGAATTGCATTGGAGGAGAAGGGGTAGATTCTCACGTTAGTCCTCTCTCGTAAAGGAACTCCCACTTTCTCACACAAATGTGTTTTTAAGACGTAGAATGGAAGAGAAGTATGCTCCTACCGAGGTCTCATCAAAATTTTCTGCAACATTAAGCCTACAAGTAATAATATCAGTCCAATCCATGATACTGTCAATTACTATGGCGTTTGGAAGCCGGAGAATGGACTTATTTTGAGTTGGCATGATATTACTATTACTGAACCCAAACAAGTATCTGGAGCCAACATTTATATCCTTATTTTCTATATTTTCTCCCTTAACCATCCATGTTAAGGGAGATGTCTCAGATGATAGGGTCCAACCATCCCTTTAGTGCCTCTAAATCTTGATTTATCCGGAGCTTGTAATACCTATTGTTGCTACCTTTTGTACCCAATATCTGATTTATCTTTCCCCCGTGGCATTGAACCATCTTTCCACGAACATTGACCTCTCCCACCAATTTCCATAATGTGGCCTTCCTCTTCTTAGGCAATGTTTATGTATAAACTACATAAAACTCTCGTACCGATGCTAGGACATAAGGAGCTAGGACATAAGCCATGGAATTTGATCATATCCCAGATGGTTGGATACTCACTCATGACTCCATCTATGGAGAGTCATCTCTCATCAAGGATTGTATGTTCTGTAGCTTCTTTGAGCCTGTTGAGGGCCCTTAGAGGGATTATCAGGAGAACACGGGCGGTAGGTTGTTGAGCTTGAGAAGGCTCTAACTACTTGGACCGGATATCCATCTATATTTGAACAACCACCTTCCTTTTCTGGTCACTCGCATGCATAGAGGAGCGCCTAGTGATTTGTTGTTGGATGGAAAACTCAGATGGCCTGTTAATAAAAATCTCTTTGATCCTTTTCTAGAGGGGGGGGGGGGGAGGGAGGAGTGGAGTCTATCAGATTCTGTGTCTGAAGTCACAACTTGTTTGCCTTTTGTTCTAGTCATTTCTAGGAAGGCACAATCAATCAAACACATATTCGGTGAATGTTAGTTCAAATCAAACCCAAAAGAAAACACAACTCAAAACTAGGCTCTAAGACTTCCTGAATGGGTAGAGACTCACCTAACAAGTTAGGCGAGCTCGTCAAAGTTGATAGTGCACAAATTTATCGAACTCAGGCATAAAGGGCAGAGTCATTTCCAACTCGGTGATTCGTCGAATTGGTTTCGGTGGACTAAGACAATTCCACTGAAAAGGACACTGTAAAAAATTAAAAAGAACAAGTATAAAAGGTGTGTCCACTCCCACTTGGTGATACGTCGAGTGGGTTACGGTGAACTAAGACAATCCCGCCAGATGGAATAAGATATATGTCACATGTCCAAACATAGATGACGGTCTAGGGCGAACTCGATGACTCGCCTAGTTACCTTGTCGAGCTAAGACAAACCGACTAACATGTAATTTTCAGGCCAGTGCCTATTTTCAACATTTCAATACCAATACACAACGATACCTAATTACCAATGAGTTTTACAATCTACCCACATTATTTTCTACCCACCTATAATTAGACTTCCCCAATATACCACAATGTATTATCCAAAATAATGATTTTCCCTTAAAAAAAAGTCGTAACTTTATCCATCATTGGACAAATATATGCCCTCGGGGAAACACTAGGCTAATGAGACTTCAGCCACACTCAATTCAACCAAGACCCAGTACAAACAAGGGTTTAATTTCAAGTTTTAACCAAGATAATCAATTTAGTAATTTCTGGCACAAAATCAACTATCCTAACTCAAGGGAATAACTCAATATCATGCATTTAGCACTACCCATACAAATTCAACAACAATATGCTTCAAATGGCACTAGGCCCATAACAAAAACATTAATTTCTCGTACAAATGATAAGATGGAACTCAAAAACTAACCTCAAAGTTTATAGCAAAACACAAACTCAAGTAAGAGGAGTCTGGGATCGAGAATCTAGCAGTAAAAAATACTTCGGGCAAGTAAACTCAGGCATTGGAGGCATACAAATACCAAAACAAGGGTACAGGGAGATATAGGAATAAGGAAGAGAGCTTAAAAGAAATAATTGATTTATTTAGAGCTTGAACAGACACTTGGCCTATTCAACTTAGACCGACTCGACGGACAACGACTAATGTCACCGAACACATTCGGTGCATCACCGAAAGATCTAAAGCTAATCGATGAGGCCTAAGCAGATAGCAAACCTGAAAGATGATTGGGCGGACTCAATGGAGTGGTTCCCAAGGGGTTTGAAATTAGCCTGAAAACCTCGGGATCCGTAAAGAGGGACATTTTAGACCAAATTCAACATCTAGAAAGTAATCGCACCGAAGGAATTCAAATCTGGGAATGTTTACGAAGAATGTTGGCCAAGGTCAAACTTAGGCCTAAACTTAAAAGCTAAAATGCCTAATTGCATAAACTTGCACCGAAAGCCTTAGGCTATGTGTCTACCATGCCACTAGTCTAAAATTACCTTTCCAAAGCTGATGGAACCATGACAATACTATTCCAAGGTTGTCTTCCTAAAATTTTAATTGAAATCAACAGCTTAAGGTTTAAAAGCTCCAAAATATAAAAAAAATTCATTAAAACCACACAAACGACAAGGTGACCAAACTATCAGTCTCAATAAGTCGTAAATGATTAGGGGTCAATATGGGAAAGTTCTTAATGACAAACAGAAGGCCTTCACAAAAAGATAACTGAGAGGGTCATTACACCCTGACACTCTCCAAAAACCAAACCATGTAGCCACGATGTTTTTTGACATCCACGACTTTGAATCACCCAAAATGGTGCTCAATTGAAGGAGATATCACCAAAACAATTTTGAGAATAATAATAGATTGCATATGGCCTTATTTTAAGAAATGAGACGGATCAACTCATCGTAATAGCGAGGTAAAGGGTCAGGATCGTGGCCCACTAATAAAATGTTCCTCGCGATTGTGGAGGTCAAACTCCGTGATCACAATGTCCAAAGGTGGTCAACGCGGGTTAGCGTCTTATCTTGACCGCGAGAAGGAGAGCCCCTGAATGCAAAGGAAAAATGGGCTACACCCTCATAATTGTGTTAAGGCCACACAATCGTAAACCATACAAACTAGGCATTTATGAGTGTGGCCAAGGGGCCCGCGAACATGAACTCTTTACTAGGTTACACCAGCTGAGGCACATCAGCTGGATTGGCCATTTCTAGAATTCTCCAACGGGGTGCTTAGGATTTATTCAAAATCCTATCCGCACAAACGAAATATGATATCAACCCAAATTTGAAATTTTGAGAACTTCAAACCAAGGTCATCTAGAAAAAAAATGAGTCCCACCAAAGCTCCAATTTTTTCCAAAATGAACAATATGGCTTGAAATTAGCCTAGAAGCCTCAGGATCTACATAAAAGGTCGTTCTAGACCAAACTCAATGTTGTGGAGCTAATAGAACCTTTATAATTGCATTTTTGAGGTCATTTTCGTGAAATTTTGACTGAAGTCAACCGTTCATAGTTCCAAAGCTCTGAAACACATAAACTTGTGCAAAAACCAAATGAACGACCATGTGACTGAGATGACAGGCCCAACAAGTCATAAACGACTTGGGTCGCTATAGGAACTCTCTTAATGAGGAAATGAAGGCATTTTCACATAAATGACCTGGAAGGTCATTACATGTAAATACTTGGCCAATTAATTGTGTGCATTTTATTATATGAATAATATGAAACTAACACCAATTAATTGTGAGCGTGCTTTCTATACTTCCATATGTTATTGCAGAATTGACAACCATTTCTAAAGAACTTTGTGGTGATATCCCACCCTATTATTGTGATGACGCATGGTGTGAATGTGTGCATCATCCTCCTCAAGGTCAAATTTCATAAACTAGTTAAAGCATAAATTGAAAAATTAAATTTTCATGGGATGAAATAGAAAGAAAAAATAAAAGTTGGAACACTTTGTTTCTTCCTTTCAAAATATATAATTGGAATTAAACTCCTATTTTTAAGCGACTTACAACAAGGCATTAACTAAATAGGAAATCTTATTGTTTCCTTCTTCATGTCATATACCTTTCTTTTAATTAATAGTCTCTCATTAGAACGATATTTGCATGCTACATTGATTATCTGTACTTAACAAAAATAGCGTTTTTTTAAGAGGGGTGTTTGATGATTAAAGTATTTCATTTTTTTTTTGAAGTTGAACTAACATGAAAATTATTAGTTCGGGACAGAATAACATATTATTTTAAGAAGAATATTCACGACTGATAAACTTAAAATTCTTTAGCCTCTATTTGATTGTGCGATACTTTATTCTCTAGATGAGTAGTTTATTACATTGAAAATATTAATTTTGCTAGATATGTTTAAATATATTTTGTGATTCCATCATATTAGTTAAAAGGAAAAATTATATAATTATATTTTTCCTCTTTCATGTAATGCTAGTTTGACTTTGTTAAGTTTGTTTGGTAGAAAGGAACATAAGATAAAAACAAAAGAGTTATATTTTTCCTCTTTCACATAATGCTAATTTGACTTTGTTGAGTATGTTTGGTAGAAGGAAAATAAGATAAAAATAAATTTAGTTAATAAGTAAATAAATCTATAAAGATAAATGATGAAATAAATTATCAAACCACAAAAGATCTAAAGGGCATAAGGCCTTTTCCTTGTAGGAAAATTTGTAATATTTGCTTCTTTATTCGCATATTAAAATATATTATATTTTTCTCCCATTTTATTTAGTCCAAGATGTTATCTTTTCCTAGAGGCCTAGTTTGGTATCACGTGTCAAATGATCAAACATGAAAAGTTAAATAGAAGAGCTAATAGGATTGTGCCATTAGGTCAAAATGACATACATATTAAGTCAAATCAAAATCCGAACACATTACATGTGCAAATAACATGTTCCAACCAACAAAATAGATTATCATGTCAACTTAAATGTAATTGACCCAAAAGGAAAGAGAAATATATTAGAAGATTTTTTTTTTTTTTTAATTTTTTTTTTTTAAAATAGTGAACTAAATATACTATAAATAGGACACAAAGAAAACAACAAATTATCAGCAAGTGACTTACTGAGCATACAAAGAAATTAAGATATGGCTTTCAAAGTGTGGACTTTTCCCCTCATGTTTATGATGATAGGGATATGTAAGTCTTTTACTTGATTTGATCTATTAGTACCGGAGTATCATACACTTCTCTATAATATTTTCTAAGTTAATTTTGAAAAGATTCTTTTGCTCAAATATGAAATGTGTTATTCTATTAATTATAGATTCTAACATTTAATTTGATAGGTGTTTCGCCAAAGGTTGACGCAAAATACATTCCCATGTGTTGTTGCAAGACAGACGCAGACTGTAAACATCTTTGTGGCGATATCCCTCCCTATTTTTGTGATGGTGAATGGTGTGAACGTGGGCATCGGCCTCCCAAAGGTCGAATTACAGAAACTAGTGAAAACATAAATTGAAGAATTAAAATTTCATAGCGTGATATAGAAAGGAAAAATATATTTGGAATTTAATTTTTATTTCAATGTAACTTGCAACAAGGCATTAGCCAAATAAGAAAGCTTATTGTTTCCTTCCTTTTTGTTTCTATGTAACTTGCAACAAGGCATTAGCCAAATCAGAAAGCTTATTGTTTCCTTCTTCATGTCATATACCTTTATTTTGATAAATAATCTCTAATTCTTATTTTTTTAAGGGCATTTCACTATAAAAAGTTTTCACTTTTTTTCAAGAGTTGAACTCCAAAAAATACATTTAGCCACAAAACTTTGGAATTAAACTTTAAGTTGAATTCAATAATTTTATGAACAACAAAAAGTTGTTTTCACTTTTTTCCCCAAAAATTGCTCACTCAAATTTTAAAACAACTCCAATTCATATTTATTGCCAAACACAACTTTAATTTTAAAATATATTTTTTTACTTTAAAAATAAAAATTATTTTTATTAAATTTAACAATAAAACATGGCCAAACGTCCACTAATTAACAAACCACCTTCACTTATCACATTACCACCAAATTGTTATGCTAAAATTTGTTTGTTAAATTAAATGAAATATTGAGTCATAAGAGTAATCTCTTATTGTTTGCAATTCAATAGCTACATTAGTTCTCATATAAGTTGAGGTGTAAATTTCAGATTTCTGAAGTATGCCATTAGTATTTTTTAGCATGAGAAGGTTTGTACATTAACATCATATTTACTATATACAACTGTAAAATACAAATAAATTACAAGTTGCACAAGTTAATTTTGGGGGATGTGTTGTTTACTATATGAATAATGGTTGCCAAATACTTTGTTCTCTATTGAAAATATTATTTTTACAAGATATGTTTAAATTAATTATAAAATTCCATTACCAGTCAAAGGTAAAATTACTTAATTATTTTTTTCTCTTGCATGTAATTCTCCTTTGACTTTGTTAAATTTAGTTTGTAAAAGGAACATAGATAAAAATAGATTCATTTAAGAAGTAAATTAATCTACAAAACAAATTATCAAACCTTAGAAGCTCTAAAGGGCAAAAGGCCATTTCGTCGGAGAACAATTATTATATTCGCTCTTTTATTCTTATACTAGATGAAGGATCCTAAGTGGGGTATGGGAAAGACAAAGTTTACAATGACCTTATGCCTATCTTTAGAGATAGAGAGATTGTTTTCAATGGACCCATCAAATAATGAAAAATGGAAGTCAGAGACGTATATATAATTGTGGAACTTTTCTAATTTTTGTATAGGATAATGGAGTTCATTGCAAGTACTTAAGGGGTGTCTTCAATGCCATGACTGTAATTTTCCAAACTTGACAGTAGAAGTTCAAATAATCTTGCAAGTAATATGAATCCAAGCCTAACCTCCTTCAAGGCCTTGTAAATAGTCTCAGACATAATTTGTATTGTCTTGTTCTGCAAACTAATATAGAGAATGAGGTTTCACTAACAAAACCTATATTCTTTTGCTAAGTGTCTTAATCTACCATTTTTCGGTGCGGAATTCATAGTAAAATGTAATAATGTTTATTGTAATATTCTTCCGATAGTTGTTTTAATCTGAATATTTCTTTAATATTATTTATGATATATTCTAGATATAACATATCTTGGGTTCTTTGGTACATATATAAATTTTCCTTCATTAATTGTTCTAATAGTTTTATATCTTCCATAGA
>JAJOOR010020102.1:0-41787 GCA_036250505.1 Solanum acaule | reverse complement strand
CTTGAAGTTCAAAGGAGTAATTTCAAAATCAGGGAGGTCTCTTGATTCGTTTCAGTCTCTTTCTCCTGAAGGTTGGCATGTCGAGTTTTTCCAGAATGAAGCTTCCTTTTGCTAAAGTAGGAAGTTGTTCCTTGATATAGAAGTGCTGGATGATATCTGAAGTATGGCTGAATTTGGATAGATGGTCAGCCGTGTTGTTTGCCTCTCTGTAGGTGTGTGTGCATTTGAATTGCTCCAATTGTTGGACATATGGATATGTTTTTTAAAATCAAAATTGGGTGTTATTAATAAAAATAGAAAGTATATGGTCCAGACCCAAAAGAGGCCCAAAACTGAAAGTAAAAACAACAAAATTAAATAACAAAGCAGTGAAACCCATTTGGAAATTGAATCCCCAAAAAGGCCAGCTGACTTTGCTCAAGTCTCCAAATGAAGCTTCATCTTCTGCGATGGAAAGCTGGCCAATCGTCCTCACCACATCCATTAGACCAACTGAAATATTCAACGCATCCATGTTTGGAGTGAAATCACTTATATGTAAAAAGCTCTCACTAATGCCATGATTCAACACCTAGGAATACTTCTTGAACGTGATGAGTGAAAATCTTAGCTGAGATAGAGCTGCAAGATAAGGATGACCTCACATAAATCACTCTATGGAAAGATTCATTTAGACATTCATTTCAGCTCAACATAAATTTTAGAGCATTCTCCTCCGTATCTCATCGATCTAGAGTGGTAAGCACCCTAATCTCAATCTTATAATAAAAATGAACGTACTCAACACTTTATAAAGCGCTGATAGTGATTTTTCATTTATGTTGCTGTAGTATAATATCATTGTCTTGAATTTCTTTCCTTGTTATTGTTCATGTCATGCCTTGTGTATCAGCTTGTATTATGTACATTTGTGTTAAAGCCTCTGTTTTGCATCTTTTTTATCCTCAAATTTGGGATTTTATTCTTTTCCAATTGAATGATAGCTTGTGCTCTTTTTGGTAACTCATGTATGTGGAAATATCTCTATGTATCTATACCTGCAAAATGAATAGCATTGTTAGTGAAAAAATCAGCTAGTTTATTCCCTTATCTAAATGTGTGAATCACCTCCACGTTTCTAATATGCATTGAAACTTATATGCTTTTCACATCCATAGTAACAATGCAAGGAACATACCGAACTCCATCTAGGATTATTTTAGTAATCAATGAATCAGTTTCTACAATTAATGGTAGATAACCCTTCTGAACACAATACTCTAGACCCAGTTTCACTCCTTTCATTTCAGCTTCAATTGCTGAAGCTTCTCCTATTTTCTTTGCTTCAGCATATACCAGATCACCTTCATCATTCCTAATACAAAATGCCACTACACTAAGACCGAGATTCCCTTTTCTACACCCATCAGTAATACATTTAAAACTCCCCCGAGACGTTAGTTTCCAAGTCACCACCTTGCAACAATTTAAAGGAATATATTCTTCCAAATGTTTAACAATCAATGGCCAAGTATTAGGTATTTTCGTCAGTCGTGGATATCTGACCTTAACCAACAAGTGAATCATTCTATTCACACCTAGTATTAAAACATGGTTAGAAATAGGACCACCATTTCTAGTAACATTTCTCTTCCAAATTGACCAAATAATGAAAGTGTGGACTGCCTTAAGAAAGGGTTTTAATTTTGAGAAACAAGTAGCATTCCACCATGAATCATTGACTTTTCTAAGTTGTATTAGGGGTCCTTTTACTCCAGCAGCTTCTGCAAACAGTTTCCAGACACTCTTGGACATAGAACACTGAATAAAAAGATGATCAACAGTTTCTGGAAGTTTAGTATCACAACAACAATATTCAACTTCATTAGTGATCTTCATTCTTACAAGAGCTTCCCCTATAGGTATCCTCATATGCCACAGCCTCCACATCATAAAATAAATTTTGAAAGAAAAACCTTTCTCCCATATTAGCACAATGTTCTCCTTCCTCTCTTGTCTTTGTCTAACTAATTCCTAGGCACTACCAACTTTGAATTTACCATTTTCTATAGGCATCCACCACGCTTTATCTTTTTCATCTAATATTTTCATTCTACCTAGAGCTTGTTGAATATTAGAACACACCTCCTCTGAAAAATTATCATGTAGCATGTCAATATTCCAAACCCCTCTTATCAATAAGCTGATGTACCTCTTCAAAGTGATCCTAAACTTGATCAATAGGAAGATGAAAATACAGAGCATCTAGTTGAGTCCAATTGTCAAACCAAACACTGACTTGCCCAACTCTTGGTTCCCACCAAATTTCTTGGTCAAAATAGTTCCTGGCTATTAACATCAACTTCCAGACTTGGGAACCCCCTCTCCATTTCAATATCTGAGGACTATGTCTCTTGCAATATTTGTTCCACATAAAATTGGACCAAAGAATATTGTGATTTCTAAAATTCCATCACAATTTAGCAAATAAAGCCTTGGAAATATCAAACAAGGATTTAAAACGCAGACCACCTTCTGCTTTAGGGAGACAAATATCATTCCATGCAATCCAATGCTTAACTATGCCCTCTTCCTTGAAATTCCACAAGAACTTTGCAAATATTCTGTGAATATCATGTATAACACATTTTGGAGCACTCATAACTGATAACAAGTATATGGGGATACTTTGAAGCACAAAGTTAATTAACACTGCCTTACCTCCAAACGAAAGTAACTTCCCTTTTCAAGCATGTAGTTTGTTCGGAATCTTTTTGATGAGTTCAGAGAAATGAACCTTCTTCTTTTTAGCATGTCCAATAGGATATCCTAAATACATCATGGGAAATCTGCCTCTCAAAAAACCAGTAACATCCTCCATTTCTTGAACCACAAAATGAGCAGCCTTACTAAAAATATAAAATAAATGTTTTCCTTTATTTATCAGTTGACCAGACTAAGGTTCGTAAAGAGTAAGAGTTTCCATTAAAAATTGCAAATATCTTTTATCAACATAGCAAAGATAATAGTATCATCTGCATAGGCTAAATGATTGATTTGATCACTCCACCTAGGTAATCCATAACTCTTGAACTCATGATTATAAAATAAGTGATTAACAACTTTGGATAGTACTTCGGTAGTCAAAACAAATAAAGCAGGGGATAGAGGGTCTCCTTGCTTTACCTCTCTAGTAGAGTGAAAAAATCCTTGTGCTTGTCCATTTACTAATAAAGAGTACCAGTTATTAGCCACTAATCTCCACACCATGTCCATCCATCGTAACTCAAAACCCATCTTTTCTAAGACTTTCATCAAAAATCTCTAATCAACTATATCGTAGGCCTTAACCATATCTAATTTAATCACCACATTAGCAAGTTTACCTCTTTTTCTGATATCAACAATAATTTCTTGGGCCAATAACACATTTTCAGTAATACTCCTGCCTTAACAAAGACAGACTATTGAGGAGATATTAAAGAAGGTAACAACCCTTCTAACCTATCATGAATTAGTCTAGAAATAACTTTGTTAATAAAATTACTCAAATTAATTGGTCTAAAATCAGAAAGGATTGAATGATATTTTTTTTTTGGTAATAGGACCAAATTTGTATGAGTTATAGACTTTGGTAATGTAGAACCTTAGAAAAAGGTATGTACCAACTTAATAACATCAGGACCTACAATACTCCAACAATTTTGGTAGAAACATCCTATAAATCCATTAGGTCCACGTGAGCTCTCAACATTAAGTTCAAACACTACCTTCTTGATCTCCTCTTCTCCAGGTATTTTTCACACAATCTATCATTATCTTCATGAGAGATTTGAGGCTTAATATTTTGTAATAATGACAAATCCTCTGAGTTATTACCACCAGTAAATTGATTTGTAAAAGAATCAATAGCTTCAGCTGCAACTTCATCATCTCCTTCTGCCCACTCCTTATTAGATTTAAAAATTCTTTTGACAGTCAGTTTCTTTCTTCTGCCTTTAACTAAACAGTGAAAAAAATTAGTATTCCTATCTCCCTCTTCAAACAATTCGGCATTGGCCTTCTGTCTCCGGTACTCTTCTTCATAGTGAAGATATGTTTTTAATTCGACATGGGATTTCGTAGAATAGTTCTGTTGGTAGGGGAAGGAGTGGTTTCAAACAACTCCTCTTTCACTTTCGCCATCTCTTCTCTTATAGCAAGTTGTTTTAAAAATGTCACCAAATTTTTCTTTACTCCATTTGGATAAAGCGTGCTTAACTCTCTTCTGCTTGACTTTTAGTTGTATAAAAGCATCACCTATGTCTTCTACAATCCAGTTATGTTGAACCACATCCATACATTCCTCTTTTTCCATCCTAAATTTTAAGAATTTGAAAAGTTTGACAATAGAGATCTTATTAGAACCACAGGAAAGTAATAAAGGAGCATGGTCTGATCCAGTCCTAGTCAAATGCTAAATTTCAATGTATCCATAGGTATCCAGTATAAGTTGGTTAACTAGAACCCTGTCAAGCCTCTTAAAAATGCATTCTTCATCAACTTACCATTCCACCAAATAAATGGACTACCAGAAAAGTTCAGATCAGTCAAATCAGAAGAGTTTATACAAAATGCAAAATTCTCATATTCTTGAGGATACACAAGAAGACCTCCAATGTTCTCTTCTTCACTTAGTATTACATTAAAGTCTCCTCCTACCATCCATGGTAATGAAAAATTATGACATATAGAATAAAAATCATCCCATAGTCTTATTCTCTCATTTGCAGTGCATTTAGCATATACTACATAGGATACAACCTGATTCCCATCTTCCAGAGTGAGTAATAGAGATAATTGTTGTCGTGTGTCTGAAATAAGACCAACATGAATATTATTATTATTGATAAACACCCATATCTTCCCATTAGCATTATAATTCACATATTGCATCCCCAACCTTCTTTTAAACCTTTGAATATGAGTTGTGTCTTGAAATGATTCCATAAGAGCAATCAACATGAATTTGTGATGTCTGTGTAGAATTTGAATCCTATGAAATGCATTTTGTGTATTAACAGACCTAATGTTCCAAAAAAGTGCTTTGTAACTCATTTAAAATCGGTTTTCACCCTCCTCTTTGCCTGAATCCTTGTTGGAATTTTAGTGTTGTTGCTTTCTTCTTTTCCTTTGCCTTTTTATTACCCCTTGTCATCAATTTAGGAGATAAACCATCTTCTTGACAAAGTTTATTAACATAATGTCATCTTCTTTGTCTTCTTCTCTGCCTTCTTGTCCTTTTTTCATGTTATCAAAATTACCATGAGTGATTGACAATTGTCCATTTCCAGTATCTATAACCTGCCTTTAGTGAGAAACAATAGCATGCAAGATTTCCATTAGAGGGGATTTTTGACCACCAGGTAGAGCAGGTACAATCATACCACCTTGTGATAATGTTCCTTCCATTTGCAGTCTCTGAATTTGCTCATTTAGAGGTGGAAATCTTCCTTCTGTCTCACTAATTGTTTGAAGTGGATGTGGTTCCACTATATTTGCCAAATCTGCCATCATGCTTAGTTCATTATGCCTATCTTCCATATCATCATAACTTGCCATGGAAAGATCATTGTCTTTGACATATGTCTCTTTGTTGTTGTTGCTACTACTACTACTATAACCTTCTTTTTCAGGACAAACACCGGACTCCTATTTTCCAAAATATAAACTGTTAGTGATGGCATTTTTTGTATTGGTCCCAACAGTTGCATGATACGTTGAAATAGCTCCCTGATTTGTATTAACACGTTGAAATTGCTATCCTGTGATACATCATTCTTTTGCTGCTTGCCAAAAGACTTTGTTATCCATTCTTTTGTAGACTGATGCATCATACCATTGTCAATGCTTGATGCTTGTGATATCCCTGGTAAACTTAGTGAATTTTGTGATTTATCCCCTTCCTTATTCTTTAACTGTGGACTGGCCCTATATGAACATCTTGGACTGATTGAGTTTGTTGTTATTACCTTACTGTTTTGTTTTACAATTTCAATGTTTGTACTATCTTCTTACAAAGCCTCAAAAGCATTACCAGTAGAAACTCCTTCTTGAATGTTACCTGATTATATATCCTCCTTAACAGTGTGAGTTATTTTGGGAAACCTTCTGTTAGTAGGATGCCACTTCATAAATTGTCTTCCAAATCTTATCAAAGGAACAGGAACTTTAGTTGCCTCTTTATTAGTTTCTTTCCCGGCTTTCTTCCCTTTTTCATTATCAAGATCACTTATCCTTAGTTCTGGGTGTAACACCCTACATTCCTTCTCATTATGCCCTTGTAGTTTGCATGTCTTACAATACTTAGGAAGCATGTCATAATGTACTTTAACTTTCTCCACTCTAGATGGTTGTAAAGCCTCATTAACCACTTAAAGTTCAACAAGATATCTACTTGCACCTTAACCCTAGCACAACTTGTTCTAGTCTTGTTGATAGTAGCCATATCAAGACGAAGAGGTTACCCTACTGTGGAGGCTAAAGAAAAAATGGATTCCTTAACAAAGTATGTTGCTTTTAGATCGGGAAAGGAAATCCAAGCCATCACCTGAGTAGTTTGCTCATCGACCGAGAATCTAGCATCATAAATCAAAAGTCTCATGAAGTATGCATATCCATCTTTAGACAAAATATAATAGCTGGTTTTAGACATCATATTAATAAATTCATCCTCACGACTGAATCTCATTAATATGTGTTTATTCCGCAATAAGCCGATTTTGCAATCTCCCTTTATATTACACTATTTTGGTATTTTAATTTGAAATTCATCTAACTAAGGTCACCCATACGAAAACTTACCAACCACTGCATACTGTAAGTTTTTTACGGTATTCATTCTCTCCAATTCATCTTCAGTCCAAACAATTGTTGGGACTCTATTATTGTACGTTAGCATTTTCAAAGGGATGGGTTCTATCAAAGGCTTACTAATATTGTCTTTATTAGAAACCTTAAACAAAAACATACTGTATACTAATCTTTATTATTGGATTACACTGAAAACATAATTTTGTTTATATATGTATTGCTTAACTTCTTATAAACTTTAAATTGTATTATGTTATACATGTAATGATAATACAATCAGGCTTTCCTTTAACCATCTTATTGTCTTCTTTTCCACCTTCACTTATAGGAGATTAAGTGAATGCATTCAACTCAAACGAAAGCCTTGAACATACAATAGGAGGACTGTTAGCAACTAAATAATCACCCACCCTCAACACGATTGCGATGATATTTGTTGTAACAACCCACAAATTTCTAAGCTAACACTCAAACAATTCTTCATTTACTTGTAGGGTCATATCAGGTGTTTAGAAATTGTCCGTATATGTAAAGGTAAATTCTTTAGTGTGGGAATGATTTTGGATATCAATAAAGGTCACTAGAAACTCCTAACACAAAGTAGAGTTGAAAGTTCCCATATAGATTAAGTTTTGATATAAGATTCTACTTAGGTCAACTTCAAACTACCATATCTGTTAGAATATAAAGAGTTATGTGGCCCATAACATATCAAATTAAAGGAATTTGAATCTTCTTTCCAATGCCACAACTTTTGCAACAATCCAAGGTTTGAGTAAAAAGTTATGACCATTTTAGTAACCTGATACAGTGCAGTGACAAATTAGCCGATGGGAAAACATTAAAAAGGTCCTTTTTGTCTTTTTACCTCTAAGAAAATCCTAAAATAATTTATTGACTAATTAGAGACCCAAAACAATCAGATTTTAATCTCTTAATCCATCATTATCTTCTCTCTCAAACCCTAAGGAAAAATCAAAGTAGAAGACTCCATTCAAGATTCTTGCAATCTTTTTCAAGATTCTTGCAATCTTTTTCAAGATTATTCTTCAAGGTAAGTCTTTCTCCAAGAATTACATTCTTTCCAACTCAAATTCCTCCATACAATTATGAATCACTGATGAAAATCATAATTCTTAGTCATAGAGTTTCAAGAAACTAATTCAAGAATTTGAAAAAGGGTTTTATTTATTGTTTACCTTCAAGCTAGGGTTTCAAGGTTTCTAATTAAGTTCTTCTTCAAGATTCTTCAAGAACCTTGTTATTTCAAGTATGTAAGGCTATCATAGTGTTGGACTAGTTCGTCCTCATGCCCTACATCTACTTTCAAATTAGTAAAAGAGTAATCTAGCATTCTATCCCTAGATTTGAGTATTCTTGAGATGAGTTGATTTAAAGTTCTTGAGTTTCAGATTCTTTTTGAAATTCTATTCCTAATTATTGAATTTCTATATGTTATGCATTAAGATTTTTGAGTTGATTTGTTCACGTCTATAATTCAAAATGAACCTTATGAATTGAATACTTTTTAGATGACAAGTATCGTTGAGTTCTGAGTTCTTGAGTTTTGAGTACTTAGTTTCCATATTGCTATTAAGATCCCTGAGATGAGTCGTTCATGTCAATAATTCTGCATGAACCCTATGAATTGAGTTATAAATCTTAAGAAGCTTATTTAAAGACAACACTTGAGTTTTAAACTGAGTTTTTGAAGAAGTAAAGATGAATTTTGAGAAAGAGTTTCTAAAACATGATTAGTATGACAATCGAGTATGTCATCAATGTTTAAGAAGTATGGTATCTAGTTATACCATCAATGTTTATGCAGTATGACTTCTAGAGTCATCAATGATCATATCATAATATGATTTTGATATATTTTTGAGAAAAAGTTTTCAAAAATGAATTGAGTAAGAGTATAAGGGAACTAAGTATTCCCAAAGGTATTAGTTTTTACATTGATAAAACAGAAACTTTGATTTCTAAATGAGTTATGAGTTCAAAGATATTTCAAGAGCAGTTACCTCTTTTAAGGGGATAGTTTGAGCAGTTATCTAAAACTAGAGGAAGAGTATGTTTTTTTAAACATTGATCATGCGTATATTATTGGGAGTAGTATTGAGCACCGATATGGGGATGAGTTTAGACAACTCACATTCCTCATAAACCATGTATGCCAACATGGGTACATGATCATACATTTTAGATAAATTCGTAAGTGCCTTCGGGCAGAGATTAGTGGATCCACTTAGTTGAGGTGTCCTATGTCCCAGTAAGGTATAGGATAATTCTGGTAGCATGGGCGAGACGATGTATCATTATGTAGCTCATAGTGATGGTTTTCAGTTAGAGAATCTCCCAATAGAGTTAAAGTGTATTTTTATATATCACTTATTATGTTGAGTTCAGATATGAGAAAGTATTTTGTAAAGCTTTAAATGATTTAACTAATTTATTTCTTTACATTCAGCTTGAGTACATTGTTATCTATTGCAGTCCTTTCTTTCAGTTTCTTGTTATTCAGCTATATTACATACTCGTACATTCAATGTACTGATGTCATTCAACCTGCATCTTTTAATGATGCAAATACATGCTCTTAGGATCCTCAACAAGAGTCTGTTGATATCACTTCATCCGCTCGTCAGCTTTTTAGTAAGACCTACCTACTTGTGGAGGACTTCCATTTTATGATTTATTAGTATTAGTAATATTTTGAGTAGTCGTAGGTCTTGTCCCAACATTCGTCTTTATATAGTAGAGGCTTCATAGACAGACAGTTTTGGAGTGTCTTTCAGTTTTCAGATGTATTTTTAAAACTTATGTTTCATACTTAGTATATTCAGTTTAGTTTTGAGATTTAGTAAACTATTTTGAAACGTTTATTTCAATTGGATGCTTATGTATGTTTGAGTTAGTCTTCCGCTAGTAGTAAGCTAGTATGAGGGTTTGCTTGAGGGGCAACAATGGTTTTAAAGTGTCAGCCACGTCCAGGGTGTAGGCTTGGGTCGTGACAAACTTGGTATCAGAGCACTGAGTTCAAGTGTTCTAGGGTGTCTATAAAGCCGTGTAAAGTAGGTTCTCATTTATGGTTGTGAGGGCCCCACTTCTATAAATGAGGGACTATAGACTTTTAAGAAAAGTTTATGTTCTTTCACACTCTAAATCGTGCAGTAGAGCTGTGTCATAAGAAACTTATTCAAACTCGTGCGTTTCTCCTATTCATTAGACTACACCTTATACTCAAGGTAGTTGAAAAGCAAAGCTAGATCCTTATCAATAAATTACTCTCTCTTCTTGAACTTCTCTCTAAAACCCTTAGCGTATTTAAGATTGTTAAAACTGAACCAAATCAGTTTTTGACCCCTAAAATATTACTAAAAACTTTTGAAGCTGATGGGGTAACGAAAAGACCAAAATACCCCTCAGGTAGCTTTCTTTAACTGGACAAGCTGACTTCAAACAGGCATATCTCCCTCATCTGAACTTGAAACTTAGCAAACTCAGTGGCGTTAGAAGGAGGATTCAAAGAATTTTCATTTGATATATTATGGGCAACCTAACTCATCCTATACTAAAAGTCATGGTCATTTGATGTTGACCCAAAACTCACAACTTAAGCATAACTTGCCAAAATTCTCAAATTAGCTCTTTCAAAATTAGTTCTTTATAAATTTAGCTCTATGCCAAGGCAGGATGTTACAATATCTTCCCCTTGGGAACATTGGTCCTCGAATGAGATTACTCTAAGTAGACTAAAAGTGGCTACATCTAACACCCAGCTCAAACACTCAACATACAAATCAACACAACATATCAACTTAAAAAGTACCAAGAAAAGAATTGATACCTTGATTTGGAATTTCTCTAGACTCAAAGAGATGTGGGTATGCCTTCTTCATATACTCCTCAGCCTCCCATGTAGATTCCTCAATAAAATGATTCCTCCATAAGACCTTGACTGATGCTATCTCCTTGGTCCTCAACTTGCGAACCTGACGATCTAGAATTTGAACGAGTACCTCCTCATAAGATAGGTTGTCCTTAATACAATTATTTTTAGTAGGTATAAGAAGTGAAAGATCGCCCATACACTTCTTCAACATTGATATGTGGAACACCAGATGGATTGCTGCCAACTCTGACGGTACCTCCAACCCATAAGCTACATTGTCAATCTTCTTGGATATCCTGTAAGGACCAATATAACAGTGACTGAGCTTCCCTTTATTGCCAAACCTCATAACACCCTTCATGGGTGATACCTTCAAATAAACCCAATCATCTACATCAAATTCCAAGTCTCGTCTCCTAACATCTATATAGGATTTTGGAAGATTCTACGCGGTTTTCAACCTTTCTTGAATTGTCTTCACCTTCTCTATAGCTTGATGAACCAAGTCTGATCCTATCAACCCAACCTCACCTACCTCAAACCATCCAATAGGAGATCTACATCTTATCCCATAAAGAGCCTCATAGGGAGCCATTTAGATGCTAGAGTTGTAACACCTCAGAACCTACCTTCAACGCTTTTACAGAAAAAGGGTCTAACTAGAAAATTTTGGAGGACCACGAGCCCCTCCATGGGTCGTGAATCCTCACACGAGCCGTGGGATGGCTCGTGGAAGCGAGGTAGAGCCACCAAGGCTAAGGCGTTGAACCACGGAGCGCTCCATGGGCTGTTTTCCCAATGACAGGCCGTGGATGGGTCCGTCATTCAAACAAGTACACCCCAACCCCCAAGGGAAGAACCATGGTGTCCTTCACGGTCTGTGGTCCTTCACATGGTCCGTGAGGTGTACTGTAGTTGGGAGTACCAATAACTAGTAGGCTCTGCCCAGCAACCACGACCCACTTGATGGGCCGTGGTCCCTTTCACGGTCAGTGAGTGGCTTCGTGGATGGGTCTCGTCAGCTTTTAAGTCAGGGTCATTTTTTGTCTTTTTCCCTATCCATTGGGTATTTAAACTATGTCATTTAATACCTAAACTACGTCGTTTCACTCAGTTTAAGCCTAGTAATCTAGTCAGAACCTACCTAAAACCTTTATTCTCCAAAAGTTATCGAGATTAGAGCCAAAAGTAGAGGAAAGTCAACTAGCCCTCTCAAGAACACGTAGAAGGTTTTCTTCAAGTTTCAACCCTGAAATTAAAGGATTTCTCTGTAGATTTCGTCACCAGGTATGTGGGGTTTCACTAGTGGGTTCCTTTCATCCATTATGTTAAAGTTTTCATTTACAGCTATGAAGGCTAAGGAGCAAGGCAAGGACATGACCGGACAAAAAGGAACTAAAGAGCTGAAAAAGTGAAGAAAAAGAAATCATGGCGATGCCAAGACCACTCGGCACACCGCCGAGTCACTCTGTAGCTCTCCCAAAGTTCCAGCAATCCAGCCCTGGGGAAGAACCAAGTTGGCGATAGAAATGGGCAGTCGGCGGAGCGCCGATCGGTTCCACTACAATAAATTGGATCATCCAAAATTACAAGACCTAAGAAGCTGAAGGCCAATGCAAAGTGGCAATGGAAGAGGACAATCGGTGGATCGTTAATCCACATGGCAAGGCGCGACTTAATCTGTCGAGTGGACTTTCAGGCTAAATGTTGGGAAACTATAATTAAATTGCATTTTAAAAGGGATTTGAGGAGTTCTCTCCTAGATATTACAGTTCCCATTCTTGAGTTACATTTTTCTCCAAGTTTTCAGTTTTTATTGTAGACTTTGAGGATTTTTACTTGGGTTTTTGAACTTAAATATTTTGGAGCATTGTAAAGGATTGGAAACTATTACCCACCTGATGACTAATCTAGTTGGTAATTATTTTTACCTTTTTATGACGTTTAGCTAAAACCCCAATTCTTAAGGTCTGATCATGTGATTATGGGCTGAATTAGCTTATGTGTATTGTTATTAACCTATTTTAATGCTTATTTGAAGTGGGTTTAATTAATAGTTGTGTTTTAATCTAAGAATTGTAGCTGCAAATGCAATTCAAACTTAGAATTTTGGCTTGCTTGAAAAAGAGGTTTTAGAATCAAAGCTTTCAATTCATGATTGTAGTTATCGGGTTCATATGGGTTTAGATCGAATAAGTAAATCCTAATTTCGATTCTACCTATCTAGCTGAAGAGAGTAGATGAATTAAGGTGTGGGCTGTTCTTATTTGCTAAGCTTGTTCATGTTCGCAAAAAATCACTTGAATCGAAGTAGTTGTTCGAGAGAAAGCCATTTAACTCATAGCCTAGCCTACCCACTGAAATCTAGCTTTTTATTAGTAATCTCAATTTCCCATATAGTGAAATTTTCCTAAAATTGATCACATCCCGAGAATTCCTTTCTATATTGTGTTTTCCCCCTATTTTCGTTGTTGTTTATGCTATTCATTGCAAATCCAAACCCCCATCTGACATTCGTTGTCAGCCCTTTTAGATTTATTTGTATGTTTTTGATGATTTTTATTCCTATAACTGATTAGACCACGTTTGTACTTCATAACTGAATTTTAGACACGTACCACTCACTGTGTATTTGACCCCAACTCTTCGTTGGGTTTTATATTGATCAACGATCGTTTACACCTAGAATTGAATGAGGTGTGTTTGAAACATCCAATCAAAATGGCGCCGCTCCCGGGGAGTGGTGTTGTTTAAAATTCTTGTAATAAAGCTTGAATTGGTATCTCCATTGTGGCACGACGTTAACTAAGGCGCTTCTTGGGAGGAAACCTAAGTTTTTGGTATTTTAATTATTATTTTTGAATAACAGGCGTTGATTGTGCAGGTTGAAAAGTGAAAAGTGTTGGAAGATGGGTAGTTTGGCGAGCTAAAGTCCATTCGGTGAGACGTTGAATAAGTCAGCGAGCCCCGACTTAGACATTCGTTGGAACTACCAAGCTTGAAAGGGAACTCTTTAAAACTCGGCAAGCTACATTATCAATCAGCGGCGCACCGAACAGGTCGGTGTGTCCAAATTTCTTCGTCGTTTGAACACTGAAATTGCTGGAAGTCCTGTAAAACTCGGAGAGGTAAATTACAACTCGGTGCATCACCGAATGGTTCGGCGAGCACGACTTACTCCACCAAAGGGAGCATGAACTGAAAATTTTTAAAGGCCAAACGATTTAAAATTTTGAAATCTTTAATCTTCTCCCATTTTTAACCCCCGTACTCTCACTCCCTACTTTAGATCTTCCTTATTTTCGTGTTTTTACTCCCTTATCGCTTGAATTCTTTGCTCAGATTGTAAAACTTTTCCACCTAGCTTTACAAATCATAACTTCGGCATTAAAATCGAATCTAATTGGTAAATTGTTGTTGATTGTTGTTCGTAATTGATTTTATTGTGATAAATTGTTGGATTGCCCATAATGAATTAAAATTAGTGCCTAATTGTGCTTAATTAATTGATTCCCGTGTTCTTGCTTTTTAAATCGAGTCGTAATGGTTGGGTTGTGGTGTCGGCAATTCGCCGAATTGCCCTAAACATCGCCGACCTATCTTGAGCTTTGAGAATTTTTGCACTAGTACTTTTGACGGGCCTGATCTGGCTCGCCAAAGCAACTCGGTGACTCGCCGAATGTTTCGGCGTGTCTTTCTGCAACATTTTTTCTAGAAATTTTTCTGACACTGATTCAAATTATATGCAGAAATGCCTAGACCTAAAGTGTCTGAAAGAGTCTTGCCGCCCCACAAGCGGGCATATGAAATTGTCATAAATGAGGGTGCAGCTGCATCCCGAGCACAAACAACAAAACTCCCTACAAGGGGAGGCAAAGGCAAAGGAAAGGGCTAGGTGCCCGTAGCTGAGACACGAGAGACTAGCTCCGACAGTGAAAGGGTCTATCAGACTCACCTCACCTCTTCAGATAACGAGGGAGAATCACATGATTCTCAAGCTTCCATCTTTGAGCCTGAGGATGACCAGTTGCTACAGTCCCGGAGAGCAGAACTTCACTCCAAGGGAATACATGATCCGTCCAGGATCCCGGTGCCTCAAAGTCCTCCAGCTCCAACACAGACTGTGGTCCCAACACCACCGGTATAGGATCCCCTCCCCGGTCTCTCAATAGACTAAAGGCAGAAGGACTGAGGACTATTATTGAGGAGAAAAGATTGTCTATAGATGGTGTGGTGGATAGCTATCCAAAGATATGGATCACCCACAAGTCTCAGAAATTAGAGATTTTAACTAAACCCCGGGGACTCTACATTTCTAATTAGGTTTGGGAGTTTTACTCGGTCTACGGAGACTTGGTGCCACAAGGGAAGAGTAAGGCCAGTGCCTTCAAACCAGTTGATTTAATGATTTTCCAAGGCAAGAAGGTGAAATGTGATAGTAAGGACATAAATTCCATTACGGGATGTACTTATAACTTCATGCATGACTACTAGAGCATGATCCGGACATAGACTCTAGATGACTTAAAAGGTTGGCTGGCTCCTCTTTTTGCTGACAATGGGGTACTAATAGAGAAGAAGGATCTCAATGTAGTGGTGAGGTATTGGTTCGGGTTTATGAGCAGCACGATCATGCCGTCCCAGAATGAGTCTATCCTCCACCACCCAAAGGCAACCTGTCTTGGATCTACTATTGCTAGGAAGAGTGTCAATCTAGGTTTGATCATTGAGCAGGAGATAGCCATGAGGGCTAAACACTGCCAAACATCTCTTCCCTTTCCGGTGTTGATTAATGAGCTATGCAGGCGGGCCCATGTTCCTCGAGGTGAGAAGACGTATGTCGAGGTCACACCCACCTCCTCTACTGACATCTAGTGTATTGAGGCCAAGTATCAGAAGGATGACGCTGAGAGGAGGAGGTCAGCCCGGGTAGACACTTCCCTGGGAACTGATATTGATACGCTACCAGAAGAGGCAATCATGCCTAATCTGGCCACTGGACCTTCATGTACTTCTAGCTCCATTCCTCACAACACTTCTGACACTTCTTCTGCTCCCTTAACCCCATAGATCTGATGCTGGTACTTCCGCTTCTCGGCCTCCGATCACCCAGGCTATGGCTTATAAGATGGGGCACTTAACTCAGTCTGTTGACGTGTGTGTTCCCCGATTAAAGGCCGTTGTTCCTGGGATGATCGAGAGAGCCATTACTGTTGTACTGACACCTCTCAGGGCTTTGATTGATACATTGACGGTGAGAGTAGAGGTGTGTGAGAGAGGCCAGAGAGCTACCCATGAGGTGACGGCCTTAAAGGCCGAGATTGCTGAGTTGAGGAAAAATGTGGACCAGTTGCAGTTTCATTGATATGTCCCTGATCTTTGGGACTGCGGAGATCCCAGATGGCCTGAGCACCGATATTCCAGCTCATTCTGATGTGCCTACGGCTACCACCAGAGATGAGGTTAGAGCTCATGATGTTGTTGTAGAGTCTGAGGCTGAGACTGATGAGGAGCAACTTGGTTTTCAGGAGGAGACTAAATTTTAGGGCTTGACTGACTTAGAGGAGGCTATGGTAGATTCAATTGTTTAGGCCTCCCTGAGAGATACTTTGATGGTGAGCTCTAGTGGAGCTAAGGTTGATGAGACATCGGGCAGTGATGCCCACATACATAGAGTGATTGAGATGCAGACTTCACCCAGGCTTAGCCTGGCAGGATGACTTTTCCCCTCCCTCTCTATTATCTTTTTATACTATTTCTATTTTAGTTGCATTTGAGGATAACTGCTTATTTTTATTGGGTGGGGTGAGGTAATTTCATATCTACCTCTTGTGACTATTTTGTGCATATTGGTTCTATTTTGATGAAGGTTTTGTGAATATTGAGCTTATTTGGTTTATTGATATATATCTTGGGTGTTGAATCGTGTTATGGATGTTTTAGCTTTTGGCCTATTATTTTGAATGAAAATGGTTTTGAACCTAATTTGAAAAAATTTCCACCTCTTTTGTGTGTGATTGTGGCTATTTTTGTGCAAATTTGAGTGTCAGTTATGGTCAGCATTGATGACTTGGATAGTGCTCCTAATTGAACAAAATGAATATATGGCTATGATATGGCAAACGAAGTTACATAGGCAATATGTGAACTTTTAGCATCTCGTTGTGACTAGTCGGTTGTGAATGAGTCCCTTGTGATGAACATTGCCCGCTTGCTAAAAAGTGTGGAGTCTTGTTTGATATTGGTACCAATGCCTTGTGTGGTGAGAGATTACCTTGAACATTGTGCATGATGACACCTAGAATTTGCCCCGTTGGTCCGGTTGGTTGAGTGATGCAAGCACTTGAAATGATCTTAGGCAAGAATTTTGAAGAGTGAACCAACTTAACAATATACCTCTTTTGTGGCCAACCTTGTGAACCTTGCTTGGCCCCTTTTTTTCTTGGAAGAAACTTGAGCAATTGTGACCTCTCTTTATCCATTCACCCATAACTTTCATGAAGTATGGTTTGTTTGAAAAGCCAACTTAGGCCAATAGCCTAAGTTGGGGGTGTGGTGAAAAGAGAAGGAAAGTCAAGAAATGTGAAAAATCCCCCTTTGTGTGGAGATTTCTTTGAAAAAGATGGAACCCTTCCATGTAAAAAAAAAAAAGAGAGAGAAAAAGGAATGAAAAAGAAGAAAGAAAAGAAAAAGATCTAAAAAGTTGTGAAATAAAGTAGTGAAAATTGCAAAAGTAATGGGATATCCGGTGGTTCATACGAAGTTGAATAATGGGGTGGATTATGAGCATGTTTGAAATGCTAAAGAAAACGAGGAAAGTGATGTTCAGACCATACTTCATGAAGGTAGAAGCCACTAAGTCTAAATTACCATACATATACACTCAACCCTGTTACAAGGCTTGAAAAGACCTATGTAATCTTGAGTGAGCTGAAACGAATGTTGATTGGAAAATACAGGCAAACCTATGGGTTAAGTAATGCAAGTGTTCATATTTGTGAGTGTGAGGGTTGTTTGTGATTCTGGGAATTTAAATTGTTGAGAAATTTTGTGTGAATATGGAATCATCTTTGTTGTGAGGGCATTTGAATTCCTTTGTTAAGCTTGAACTTGCATTTGAGGCAATCATTGTGAGCTTGAGTACCCTTGATGATGCTAAGTCACAATTTGAAACTTTGAGTTCACGATTGATCATTTTATGAGTAATTTGAACCTTGTTGTGTGCATTTATGTTGAATCTTATGCAACACTATTTGTAGACATCCTTATTGAACTGCTGATCTTGAGTTTTACTTGAGGATAAGCAAAAGTTTAAGTTGGGAATGTTGACGAGTCAGAGGTTTGGACTCATTTAGGTCTTTGTTTTGATAGTATAATTGTCCTCAAATGCATATTTTATGCTCTAAACTGATGTTAAAGTGTTGATTTTCAGCTATGAAGGCTAAGGAGTAAGGCAAGGACATGACCAGACAAAAAGGAACTAAAGAGCTGAAGAAGTGAAGAAAAAGAAATGCTAGCGATTGCTAGGACCACTCGGCGCACCGCCGAGTGGCTCTGTAGATCGCCCAAAGTTCCAACAGCCCAACCCTGGGGAAGGACAAAGTTGGCGAAAGAAATGGGCAATCAGTGGATCGCTTATTGGTTTCGCGACAATAAATTGGATCGCACAAAATTACATGACCTGAGATGCTGAAGGCTAATGCAAAGTGGCGATGGAAGAGGACAATCGGCGGATTGTCGATCCACTCGGCGAGGCGTGATTTAATCTCCGAGTGGACTTTCAGGCTAAATGTTGGAAAACTATAAATTGGATTTTAAAAGGGATTCTGACGAGTTCTCTCCAAGATATTACAGTTCCCATTCTAGAGTTAGAGTTTTCTCCAAGTTTTCAGGTTTTGTTGTACACTTTGAGGATTTTGACTTGGGTTTTTGAACTTAACTATTTTGGAGCATTGCAAAGGGTTGGAGACTATTACCCAGCAGATGGCTAATCGAGTTGGTAATTATTTTTTCCGTTTTATGATGTTTAGCTAAAACCCCAATTCTTGGGGTGTGATCACGTGATTATGGGCTGAATTAGCTTATGGGTATCGTTATTTACCGATTTTAATGATTATTTGAAGTGGGTTTAATTGATAGTTGTGCTTTAATCTAAGAATTGTAGTTGCAAATGCAATTCGAACTTACAATTCTGGGCTTGCTTGAAAAATAGGTTTTAGAATCAAAGCGTTCAATTGATGATTGTAGTTATCGGGTTGATATGGGTTTAGCTCAAAAGAGTAAATCCCAATTTCAATCCTACCTATTTAGCTCGAGAGAGTAGATTAATTAAGGTGTGGTTTGTTCTTATATGCTAAGTTTGTTGATGTTTCAAAGAAATTACTTGAATCGAAGTAGTTGTTCGAAAGAAATCTATTTCACTCATAGCCTAGCCTACCCACTGAAATTTAGCTATTTATTAGTAATCTCAACTTCCCATATAGTGAAATTTTCCTATAATCAATCACATCCTGAGAATTCCTTTCTATACTGTTTTTTTCCCCTGCTTTCATTGTTATTTCAGCTGTTCATTGCAAATCCAAACCCCTCATCCGACATTCATTGTTACCCTTTTAGATTTATTTGTATGTTTCTGATGAGTTTTATTCCTTTAACTGATTAGACCACGTTTGTACTTTATAACCGAATTTTAGACACATACCACTCCTTGTGGGTTCGACCTCAACTCTTCGTTGGGTTTTATACTAATTAACGATCGTTTACACCTAGAATTGAATGAGGTGTGTTCAAAACATCCAATCAACCCTCCTTCCCCCTTCTCCCAAGAAAAAAAAGAATAAGACAATTATAACTATTGACTTTAACCTTGGTACAAAAACTTCTAGTTGTTCAGTAGATATTTTATTCATGGACAAAATTTGCATACTAGATAAAAAAAATACTATTTTTTTCTTTTGTAACGACATAAGTATCTAATAATCATAAGTACACTTCAAAATTAGGTTCAAGTACAATGACAAAAACTTTCTTCAATAAAAAAAATAAAACTACAAGCTTAAGTTTGTAGATATAATTTGTCCTGACTTGATCGGTGCTTTTGGTCAGGGGCCCTCGGAACTAAACGATGTGAAGATCCTGGGATACGTGGACCATCATGGTACTTTAAAATTTTGTGAACAACCAAAAAAGGTTGTAAGATTATTTTTCACCTTTTGTTGTTAAACTCTCATATGGTTGAATAGCTTGAACCATTTTTTCAGTGCCAAAAGGGAAGAAAGCAAGAAGAGCAAAGGAGGAAAAGAGTTTCATATTTTATATATATATATAGGGGCCTGTTACCAAAAAAGGTACTGACCACAAGTACTGACACTCAAATTTGCACAAGAACAACCAGAATCACACACAAAAGAGGTGGCAAAATTTTCAAATAGGTTCAAAACCATTTTCATTCAAAACAATGGGCCCTAACCTAAAACATCCACAACACAATTCAACACCCAAGATATATATCAATAAACCAAATACGCTCAATATTCACAAAAAACCATCATCAAAATAGAACCAATATGCACAAAATAGTCAGAAGAGGTAGGTATGAAAATACCTCAACCCACCAAACAAAAATAAGCAGTTGTCCTCAAATGCAACTAAAACAGAAATAGTATAAAAAGATAACAAGGACCCTAGGAACTAAATGATGTGAAGATCCTGGGCTACGTAGACCATCACGGAACTTTAAAATTTTCTGAACCACCAAAAATGGTTGTAAGATTTTTTCACCTTTTCTTGTTAAACTCTCATATGGTTGAATAACTTGAACCATTTTTCAGTGCCAAAAGGGAACAGAGAAAGAAGAACAAAGGCAGAAAAGAGTTTCATGTTATAAATATATATAACACCCAAAAAATTTCTAAGATAAGACCAAAATCAATTTATAACACCTTGCAACTCTACTTTTAAAATTTGAATCATTCGTGTAACACCTCAAACTTTTTGAAAGTCTAAAGAGGGATAATGGGCAAGTCCACGAACCGAAAATGGACCGAGGACCCTTCACGAAACCCTAACATTCTGTTTACAAGTCCACAGTTCGTTTAGGGCATGGTGGACAACTGTCCAGGGCTAGAAAAGTAGGGGTCACCAAGATGGGACCCTAGACGGCCCATGGTGGCTAGTACGGTCTGTTTAGGTGTCACTACAAGTCACCCATCAACTTTTAAGTTTTAAGTCAACATCAAACAATCATATCTCTCCGGAAATAATTAATTAGGTGGCCCATGACCTAACAAATGACAGGTCTTTTTGTTTTCTTTCCAATGCCACAAAGTTTGCCTCATTTCGAGTTCGGAGTAAAAAGTTATGCTCATTTTAGTAAGGCCATGTCAGTAAGAAGAATGTTCACGGATGGCTATATGGCCCTTTAAGCAGGGGTCATTTTGATCTTTCTCCTATGCATTTGGTACTAGAACTACATCGTTTAAACACTTATTCCAAGCCTAAACCATAAAGTTTTATACCTAATTAAGTGCTTAGAAAGTATTAATCAGTTCTTTTAAGTTGGTTAACACTTCAAGTCATTAGAACATGGTTCCAATAGGAGAAAAGGTAGGGTTTCAAGCGGTCTTCAACTTTAGTCGATTTCACCAATAACTTCGATTTGCTAGGTACGTAAGGCTATCATAGTGTCGGACTAGATCGTCCTCATACCCTACATATGTCAAAATTCAGAGAAAGTTTAATCTAGGGTTCTATCCTTAGATTTGAGTAATCTAGGTTTCTATCCCTAGATTTGAGTGTTCTTGAGATGAGTTGATGTTGAATTCTGAGATTTTAAGTTCCTAATTATTGAATTGATGTATATTGTATATTAAGATTTATCAAGTTTATTGTTCATGTATATTCTTCAGCATAAACCCTATCCTTTAGTATTCATTGAGTTCTTATTGAGAATCTTTTAAACAAACGTAATTGTTTTGAACTTAGTTTTGGGAAAGTGATTTAATAACGTTATAAAAGACACTTAATCCAGTTCTAAGCGTCAACGATCGTTAGTCAGTATATAACCCAACTAAATGAGTTGGGGTCGAATCCCATAGGGAGTGGTACGTGTTTAAGATTCAAAAGTAAAGTATGAATATGTTCGAATCAGTGATAGGAATAGACATTTGCGAATAAAAACATGATTCAAATTAGGGGGGTGACACGAATGTCAAATAACATAGGGTTTTGGTTTTGACTATCAGTTATAACAACAACAAATAATATTAAGATAACAATAGCGAGACGGGTTCTTGGGATGTGATTAGATTACGGGCTAATATAGACAAACGGGTAGTTGCAACTATTAGAAAACAACTGTAAATCAGTGAATAAGCTAAACTATAGAGGAGGTAAACTTTTCTCGAACAATTTACCCCGTATCAAGTCAATTTCTCTCAAACATCGACAAGCATGAAATTAAGAACAACCTACGCTTTAGTCTATTCACTCTCTAGAGCAGAATGTGTGGAAAAGGGTTTAGGATTCACTCTCTCGAGCTGAACCCATGACAACCCAATACCCATAGACCATCAATTCAGTAATCTTGGTTTTAAAACCTCTCTCTCGAACAAGCCAAAAACACGAAGGTAGAATTGCATTTGCAACTACAATTCTTTAATTTACACCACAATTACTGATTGAAATCACTTCTAAACAACAATTACACTAATAATTAACAACACCCATTAGCTAAATCTGCCCATAATCGCATAATCACACCTCAAAAATTGGGGTTTTAGCTAGACATCATAAAAAGATAGAAATCGTTACCAAATTGTGGTTCCATCAACTGGGTATGATTAATCTCGTCTTTACAAAGGTCCAAATTAAAGAATCTAGAAGACCCACTTTCAATTTCTCAAAAATGGGAAACTTCAATTCTTCAAAGCTAAGGAAAAGTTGTCTCCAAAAACACAGAGTTCAAAACTCAAAAATTACTCTAATGAATGTTCAGAATAAAATTTGATACTAAACATAATGTTTGAAAATGTATTTATAGTCGCCAAAAATATGCTGCGAATTCCATTCGGCACAGTAAGTCGGGCTCGCCGATCAACTCAGCGATCTGCCCTTTGATCAGTTCCATTGCCTTTTTGTTTTGGCCTTCAGCATCCTCTAGTTCTGTAACTTTGGGCTATCCAACACTGCATCGTGGAACCACTCGGCGACACGCCGACTGCTCATTTCTCTTGCGGAATTGATTTTCTCCTTCAGGGATTGGCACATTGGAACTTTAGGCGAGATTGTGGTCATTCAGTAACTCACCCAAAGGACTCGACGATCACCAGGCCTTCATTTCTTCGTTCTTTCAGCTCATTTTGTTTCTTTTTGCAAGTTAGTATCCATGCTTTGTACCTCAATATAAATACTTGGAAATCAAGGATTTTACATCAGTTATTGGGACAAAACAAGCATTTGAGGACACTAAATCTTTATAAATAAGCCCTAAATGAGTCCAAATTATGGACTCATCAACACCCCCAACTTAAAGTTTTGCTTGTCCTCAAATAAAAATCAAGCTCAGCAGTTCAAAAAGGATGTCTCAAACAATGCTACACAAGACTCAATCATGAATGTACACAAAAAGAGAACTTACTCATGCAAGGATCAATTGTGCACTCAAAGATTCAAGTTGTGACTCACCAATATCAAAGATTCTCAAGTTCACAATACTTGCTTCAAATGCAAGTTCAAGCCCAACAAAGAATGATTCATATTTACACACAATGGCTCAACAATTAATAGCGCCGGAATCACAAACAACCCTCGCACTCACAAAGAAGAACATATGCATGACTTCACCCATAGGTTTGCCCTTATTTTCCAATCAACACTTGTTTCAGTTCACTCAAGATCAAAAAGGTCTTTTCAAGGCTTGTAACGGGGTTGAGTGTAAAGGTATGGTCATTTATGCTCAGTGGCTTCTATACGCATGAAATGTGGTATGAACAACTCTTTCCTCCCTTTTCTTCATCATTTTCATTCATGCTCAAAAGGCACCCCATTATTCACTTTCCAAGGACTACTGGTCACCCCATTTCTTTTGCATTTTCACAATATTATTTCAAACTTTTTCATTCTTTTTCATTTCTTCTCTTCTTCTTTTCTTTTTCTCTCTTTTTTTTGTATGGAGGGGTTCCATTTTTGTCAAAACCATGGGTCTAAGGGGACTTCATTGCACTTCTTGCTTCACCTTCTCTTTTCACCACACTCCCCACTTAGGCTTTTTGACTAAGTTGGCTATTCAAACAAAGCAAAAATCATGATGATTATTGGTAATGGATAAAGAAAGGTTGCAATTGCATCAAGTTTCTTCCAAGGAAAGGGGTAAGGCTCAAAAGGCGCTCAAAGAAAGATCACACACTCACAAAGTAGGACACAAAAGAGGTATAATGTCAAATTGCTTCACTCTTTAAAATTGTGGCCTAAGATCATTTCAAGAGCTCACATCACTTGGTCAACTACACAAATGGGGCAAATTATAGGTGTCATCACACATGGTTCACGGTAAGCTCATCACACAAGGCATTGGCACCAATGTCAAACAAGACTCCACACTTTCTCTAGTGTTCAATGATCATCACAAGAGACTCATTCGATAATCGACTAGTCACAACAAGATGCAAAAAGTTCACATATTGTCTATGCAACTTCATTTGGCCTCATCGTAGCTACACATTCATTATTTTTTATTATGAGCGCTATTCAAGTCATCGGTATTGATCAAGATCGATACTCAAATTTGCAAGAGAACAACCACATTCAAACACAATCAGGAGGTGGCCCAAAAGTTTAAAAAAGAATCAAAAACCATTTACAATTAAGGCACGGAACCACAGGCTCAAATATCCACAAAAGTAGTGTCAAAACATAATATGAAGCACAAAACCCAATGTATACATAAAATATCATCAAAACAAGAGGTAGGTATGGAAATACATCACCCCACCACAAACAAAAAGCAATTTGTCCTCAAATTCAATAAAATATCCAAAAAGTCAATAAAAGAAAGACAGAGAGGGAGGTAAAGAGAAGTCCTATCTAAGAAGTCGCTCCATCTGTCAGGGCATCATTGCCCGGTGTAGTACTCTGAACCTGGGTCTCAATACCTGGAGTCACATCAAAAGTATCGAATCCACTAGGGGCTTCCATGGACATCTCTTTCAGCGATGTTTGGATCACCGACTGTACAATTGTCTCCTCTAGATCTGGAAGGTCTCCATATATGCTCTCATCCCTCACCTCTATCTTGTCCTCATCGATCTGTACCTCTAACTCACCAGCTGTTATGCTATCCCTATGTACGTCTCCAGTGGTGTACAGAGGAATCACAAAAGTCTCTAGGGCATCTACATCATCTGATTCCTCTAATAGTGAAGTGAAGTCTGTAGACTTGAGATAGTCTACATCCTTCCTCAAGTCTGCCACTTCAGTTTTCGTAGTCGTAACCTTAGAAGACTCCCATGTCTACTCGCACAAGCAACGACTCTTGCCATCAAATCATCAATAGAAGTCCAGAGGGGGGTCAGTGCAGCAAGGATGACACTCTCAATTATTTATATGACAGATGCCTCCAGTCGGGTAGCCCTCACATCAGCTGAATGACCAAGGTGCCCCATTATCAGGATCATAGCCTGAGTAATCATGTTGGGCTGGGCTGCAGTAGAGATACCGGGGGCATGGGAGAAAGAAGTGGGAGCAGATGTACCTGAAGGCCCGGAGGCCGGAGTAGGCGAAGATGCCTCTACAGGTATAGAGTCAATGTCTACCTCGAGAGATGTAACCATCGGAGTTGCTCTCCTCTTATCGGCCTCCTCCCAAGTGTACTCGGCCTCAATACGTCGGATGTCAGTGGAGGATGAAAGGGTAACCTCAATATCTCTAGTCACATCCTGGGGGACTCCAATACGCCGTCAAAAATTTGTGATCAATATCGGGAATGGAAGGGAGGTGTGCCTCTATTTGGCCCTCATAGACATCTCCTCCTATATGAGGAGTCTTAGGTTAATGATCCTCCTGGATATGATCAACCCAAGGTAGGCTGCCTTAGGATGGCGGAGGATAGACCCGTTCTGGGAAGGCATGGTGGTGCTGCTGATGAAGCCAAACCAGAACCGAGCAACAATATTCAGGTCCTTCTTCTCGATGGGGACCACTGCCTCGATCCACCTCAGGGTGGTATCAAAAATCAAAGGTGCGAGCCATCCCTTTAAATCATCAAGGGACTGAGTAATAGGCAAGCCCTCATATGCCACTGTAGCACCTAGACCCCTGTTAAGTACAATATTAATGTACTCCCTGTTACACCTTACTTTCTTTCCTCTGACCCTGATAGATTTCACTGGTCCGAAAGCACTAGCCTTCTTCTTGCCCTTGGGGACCAAGTCACCGTATGATGTATAGAAATCCCGGACCCATGAAGGAATATAGGGGCCTCGAGGCCTGGTGAACTGCTCAAATCGATGGTACTGGAATGTGTCCCTCACATTGGAGAATTTCTCCACTAGGCCCTCTGTAGATAGTAGCTTCTCCTCAAGAATAGTCCGCAACCCATAATTTTTTAGTCTGTTGAGTAGCCGAGGAGGAGGAACCACTGGTGGTACTAGAGCTACAGGAGGTGCTGGAGCTGGCACTATATCTGCTGGGACTCTAGTTGAGTCAGGGCGAGATCTAGCACGGATCTCTGCACTCCGGGACTATAATGGTTGGTTATCCTACGGCTTAGATAATACAAATTGGGAGTCAATGGCCTCTCACTCGCTACTAGAGTTGTGCTCTGAGACCTCAGATATGGGCCTCTTGGCCTTGACATTTCCTCCCTTTGAAGGCTCTGCTCTTCCCTTTTTAGGAGGGTTGACTCCTCCTTCATTTATAGTTATGTGATGTTTGCGTAATCATGATACAACTTCCAATTCGAGTGTCTACGATCGTACAATAGTAAATTAACCCAACCAAGGGTTGGGGTCAAGTCCCTAAGGAGTGGTTTTGAGAATTAATAGAAAAATTAAATTTAGTTCTAATTAGTCATAGCTATAGACATTATTGAATATAAACATACTAAATCTAAAGGGGGAGACGCGAGCGTCAATTATCAATGGGGGGATTTTTTATTAATTAACAACTACAAATAACAAAAATATACGTAAACTAGATAGAGAGATGGGATTCTTCGGATTTGATAGGAATACGGGATAAACTAAACAGTCGGGTACATGCTTTTGATAGTAAATTATTGAGTATTTGTGACGAGGTTAGACTATAGTGGGGGTGAATTCTCTCTCGAGCAACTTACCCCGAATCGACTTGGTTTGTCTCGAACATGGAGTTGCTGTTTTAAGCACAACCTCCGCCTTAGCCCATTCACTCTCTCAAGCTGAATGTGTGGGAGAAGGACTAGGATTCACTCTCTAGAGCTGAACCCATGTCGACCCAATACCACGGGCTATCAATTTAGTAGTGTTAGTTTTACGACCTCTCTCTCGAGCAAGCTGAAAATACTAAGATGAAATCGTATTTGCAAGTACAATTCCATTAAGTTCATACACAACTGCTAAACGAAATCACATTTAAACAACAAATAAACCATCAACAAGTAAGACCCAACAGATAATCTAACCCATATTCACAAAATCACACCCTAAGAATTAGGGTTTTTGCTAGACATGTAGAAGAGATAAAAATTTATACCAATATCAGTTTCCATCAACTCAGTATGAAGATTTAATTCTTAAAACAGGTCAAAAGTGAAGAATATTCAAGACGCAAGTCCAATTTCTTGTAGTTGAAACCCTTTGAATCTTCAAGGTCTTAGAACAATGTCTCCAAAACCCTCTAAAAGTTAGACTCTCTAAAAAAACTGTAAAAACGTTCTAAGAAAAATAGTGATATGATACTAAGCTAGAAAGTTAAACAAGTATTTATAGAGTTTGAAAATGTGCTGCGAAGGACCCTTCGGTGAAGTTAGTCGGGATGATCACCGATACATTTGGCGATATGCCGTTTGGTCCATTTCATGGCCTTCCTGCTTTTGCCTTTAGCCTCTTCGCATTTTTAGTCGTTGGGTGATATGGTACTGCTTCGCGGAACTGTTCGGTGACACGCCGACTGCTCCATTTCATCACCAACATGACCTTTTCCTTTAGGCTCAGTGCACTCGAACAAAAGACGATCTCCAGGCCGATCGGTGACTCGCCAACTGGGCTCGGCGATCTTCAGGCCTTCATTTCTTCATTTTTTAAACCGCCTTGTTCTTTCTTGTTAAGTATTGTCCATGCTTTGCCTCAAACTCAAAATACATGAAACATAAGGATTTTCATCAGATATTGAGACAAAATATGCATTTGAGGACACTAATTCTATCAAAATATAGCCCTAAATGACTCCAAATTGTGGACTCATCAACACCCCCAACTTAAACTTTTACTTGTCCTCAAGCAACTCGAGTTCAGCTGTTCAAAAAGGGTGTCTCAAACAGTGCTACACAATAACCAATCATGAATGCACACAACATGACTCACTTTACTCATGCAAAAATCAATTGTGCACTCAAAGATTCAAGTTGTGACTCACCAATATCGAAGAATCTCATGCTCATAATACTTGCTTCAAATGCAAGTTCAAGCTCAACCAAAGTGTTCAAATGCTCTCACACAAAGAATGATTCCATATTCACACAATGGTTCATAGTTTAAAGCTTCAGAATCAAATGCAACGCTCACACTCACAAAGATGAACACAATGCATAATTTCACCCAAAGGTTTGCCCGTATTTTCCAATCAACACTTGCTTCAGCTTACTTAAGATCACAAAGGTCTTTCAAGGCTTGTAATGGGGCTAAGTGCAAAGGTATGGTCAATTAGGCTCAGTGGCTATAGTCCTCATGAAACAAAGGTTGAATAACACTCCGTTTCATCTTCTTTCATCATTCTCATTTATGCTCATAGGTAGTCCTATTATTCACTTCCTATAAATAGTTGGAAACCCCAATTTTCTTTATACTTTCATAACTTTATTCCACAACTTTTTCATTCCTTTTGTTTTGTATGGAGGGGTTCCAATTTTCACAAAATCATGGGTCAAAGGGACTTTCTTGTATTTCTTGATTTGCCTTCTCTTTTCACCACACCCCCAACTTAGGCTTTTGGCCTAAGTTGGCTATTTAAACAAACCACAACTTCATGAGGATTATGGGTGATGGATAAAGAAAGGTCATTGTTTTCATCAAGTTTCTTCCAAAGAAAGGTAAGGCTCAAGGGGTGTTCAAAAGAGGTTCACACACACTCACAAGGTAGACCACAAAAGAGGTATATGTCAAATTGGCTCACACTCTTTGAAGTTGCCTAAGATCATATCAAAAGATAGTCTTACTTAGTCGACCGGACCAACGGGGCAAATTCTAGGTGTTGTCATCATGGGTCATAAAAATTCATCACACAAGGAATCAACACTAAAGTCAAACAAGACTTCACACTTTCGCTAGTGTTCAATGATCATCACAAGAGACTCGATTTAATAATTGGCTAGTCACAACGAGATGCAAAGAGTTTAGATATTGTCTAGGCAACTTCATTTGGCCTCATCGTAGCCGCACATTCATGTTTGTTCAATTATAAGAACTATTTAAGTCATCGGTGTTGAATAAAACTGATACTCAAATTTGCGAAAGAAAAGCCACATTTCACACATACAAGAGGTGGCAAATTTTTTTTTGGAAGGGTCAAAATCATTTGCAATTTAAAGCAAAAGAAGCCACAAGATCAAACCTTCCATGAAAGCAGTATTAACACAATTATAGCTTACAACAAAAACACATAAACAAAACACAATTCACGAATAGCACATAGAGGTAGGCCACACCCCACCACAATTAAAAAAAAATTGTCCTCAAATGTAAATAATAAAATATCCAGAATGTAAATTAAAGAAAGACAGAGAGGGAGGTAAAGAGGGGATCCTATCTAAGTGGTCGTTCCGTCTGTCTAGGCATCGGTGCCTGGAGTGACCTCAGAAGGACCAATTCCAAGAAAGCCTGCACAGCAACATCTATCATAATTGCTTCAGTCTCGGTCAAATCATCATCTGTAGCTCCCTCTGTCTCCCCAAGCATCTCTTCATCAGTTTTTGCCTCTAACTCAAGATCGGTTGTCTGCTCCGATCTATCCCCATGTCCGGTGGTGGTCTGAGGCATCTCAGGCACATCTGGAATCTATACTGTTCCAAATACCATGGACACATCAGTGTACTTCAATTAGGCCACATCTTTTCGCAGCTCAGCGATGGCAGCCTTTAAAGCCGTCACCTCCTTCGGGGACCCTTGGTTGCACTCACACACTACTATCTTGGCTGCTAGGGCATCAATGGCAGTGCTCAGTTGTCACAACCTGAGTCTACACCCTAGGTGGGACTGGCACTCGAGAACCGTTGTTGACCCCAAGCGAACCCTTGGCTTGGCTTTCTTAACTCAGCGAAAGACTCTAGCATTTTTACAATGACCAAATGAACTTACTCAAACAACTAAATAATATAACTTAGAATGTTAAAAGAATCAAACATTCAACTTGGCCAAAAATGGCAACCCAAGTCTTTAAAATAAGAATGATAATGTAAAGACTGTTGAACTACTAACAATCTATGAAGCCTGTAAAACAACTGAGATGGATGTTGGGACAAACCCCACAACATTCTATTGAACTAAACTAGAAAGCGAATAAAAGAGTCCTCCAGAATGCAATGAGGCTCACCAACAGACTCTGAATGCTCAAGCTGGATCAACGAGGCACCGGATGATGATCTTGGTTACCTGCGTCTGCATCATAATACGATGCAGGCCAACTGGCATCAGTACATTGAATGTACGAGTATGCAAGTTGGAATGCTAACATACATAGGCTTGAAAGAGATTATGAAAGAAACACTTACCTTGGATCTTCTCAACTCATGAATAACTCAACTCAATATAAAGCTATAAAACACATGCAATATATATAAAGCTCATAAAAAAACTAAAAACAATCTTAGTTTGTTTAAATATAAAACAATAACAAACTTAACTTTACTCATATAAAAAGTAATATAACTTCTGTGGGAGATTCTCTAATCGACAACCATCACTATGAGCCTAAGTGATGGTACAACGTTTTACCTCACGTTGCGAATGACCATCCTATACCTTACCATCAGTATAGAACCTGAACTACTAAGTGGATCCACTAGTCTATGCTGAAAAGCACAAAGGAATCATCTAAAACGTATGACCCTTTTTTCTGCCCATGATGGCTACATGGTTTATGGAGGCTTGATTTAATATGAACTCGCGTACCCATATCGGTGCTCAATACTACTCCCAAAATATACTTATCTCATATGGTTTTAAAACAACTTCTTCTCTTGTTTGAGATAATTACTCAACTTCAAAACTTAAGTCTTAAAATAGAATTAAAACGTTTGTAAAAGACTTATGAAAACTTGAAATGAACTTTTCTTACTTGACTCTTGACTTCTCTTGACTTTAATATTAACTGCTCTTGACTTGACTCTTAACTGGTCCTTGAATTGAATTATGGATTTATGGATTGTGATTTGTGATAGGAAAAGTCTCCTGATGTTTAGGAATGATTTTAGATATCTAAACATGAGAAAAGTCACGAAATCACCGTCTTGGAACAAGTCCGCGATGCGGAGGTGTTTTAAATAATTACTCGTGAAATTAAATATTGAGACAGAGGAGTCCGCGTCTTAATCGAGACGCAGAAAAACTTTTTGGTCAGTAGGGGAGCAAGTCCGCGACGCAGACTTGCGTGCCAGATCACGCTCGAGTTTTTTCCCTCCTCATTTTACAGCCCCAAATCGCCTAAACTCTATTTTTCTCAAATTCATTTTAGATTCCAATGCCCAGCATATGTACCTAAGACCCTAACCCAAAACAACTCTAAAATTCGACTAAAAGATCTCAGAAACTCCTGAATTCATCCCAATTAAAGAACAACATTCAAATTCAAGAATACATGTCAAGAACATCAATTTTCAAACTCTTTTAGGAAAAAATTCGCTGAACTAAACATGCTTGGCGCGTGGGTGAACGAACCCAACGCTATGAGAGACTCATATACCTTGTAAGACCAATTCCTTGGCGAATCCACAACCAAAATCGATCGTTCTTAGAGAATTCTTGTTGTTCCTCTTTTCCCTATTTTTCAAGCCCTAGCGTATTTTCCAATTGACTAAACTGATCTCCTTCTGATTTGACCCTTAATTAATTCACTAAAAATGAATTAAATTAATTGGTAAGGAAAAGGCTAATCTACCCTTCAAAAATCCGGATTAGACTTTCCTTAATCCAACATCCCAACTTCCAAAGGGCATACCTCACCCATACAAACTCACAATCGCGTAAACTTGGCGGCGTTGGAAAGATCATTCCAAGAGATTTCCAACCATATCTGGAACTACACCTAACTCATCCTGAGCTAGGATCTATAGCCGTTTGAAGTTGACTAAAATTCAACATTTCCTAACTTAAACTAATTTCCAAATTTTCGTTCTTTCCAAAAATGACTATTTCCAATTATTAGTTTCTTCCTAGTTATTTCATGCGAAGTGTCACATGAGTGGTGTAACAACGTAAGCGATGGCAATCTGAATCATACCCGAAATAGAGGTGTCTAGACTGGCAGCTCGATGATCAGCAGAATAGGCCAGCTGTCCCATCCGGAGTAAGGAAGCATGGGAGATTGGAGGCCGTGAAATAGCAGCAACAACAGTAGGTCTGGGAGGTAGTGCAGCAGCAAAAGAACCTGGAGTGTCAGCTGGAGTAGCAGTGGTATTAGATATACCTGAAGGCCAAGGGACCGGAGTACGGAAAGATGCCTCTGCAGGTGATGATTTTGTGTTCACTGACTCTACCGAGGCTGTCTTCTTCCTTTTTGGTTGATCCTTAAGGTACTCGGCTTTGATCCTCCGGATATCAGTAGATGATGTGGGCATCACTTCCACATTCTTATTGTTATCTAGAGGTACCCGAGCTCGTTTGCACAGCTCCGTGATCAATACTGGGAATGGAAGTGAGCTCTGGCGCTTCCTTGCATGCATGAGTATCTCTGAAGCAATGACTGTACCCAAATTTATCTGAGTTTTCTCTATGATGCAACCCAGGTAGGCTGCCTTGGCAAGGCGAAGAACTGAGTCGTTCTGGGATGGCATAATTGTGATGCTGATAAAACCAAACTAGAATCTTGTGGAAATATTGAAATCTTTCTTTTCAATCAAAGCTCCTTCATTCAACCACTTCGGAGAATCATTTGAGATCAGTGGGACTAACCACTCTTTCATCTCATCCATTTTTTTTGTTCTGATCAAGTGTTGGCAGTGATCCCTAATATTTGTGGGCATGCCCAAAACTGCATTGGTAGCCTCACTATCACACTTCACCCTCCGGCCTCTAACAACTATGTAGTCAACTTCTTTGAAAGCTGCTGTTGGCTGCTTTTTCTGAGGTATTAGTGCATTGTATGCACTGCAGAACTCTCTTACCTAGTTTGGAATATAAGGACCATGGGGTTTGGTGAAGATTTGGAACTTGTGGTGTCTCAGGCACCCCATTATCTCTGGATACCTGTCAATAACCCCATCTATGGACAGACACTTTTCCTCAATAATCTTCCTCAGCCCCTAGCCTTTAATCTATTCATTGACTTGGGTAGAGGAACCTATACTGGAGGTGCTAGCACTATTGTCTGCTCTGGGACTGGAGGAGTAGGAGTGGTAGGCTGAGAATTCCTGATCCTAGATGGATCATTCAACTTTTTAGATCATAACTCAGCCCTCTGTGCCTCTATCTAGTCAACCTCATCAGAAACCACACCCTCACTTTCAGATGAGTTGGGGTCATTGGTATAAGCCATCACTATCGGAGCTTGTTTCTGATAACTCAGGGGCTTTGTCTTTGCCCTTGTCTTTTCCACTAGTTGTGGAAAGTTTTGCGGCCTGGCCCCTAGATGCAGCTGCATCCTCATTGATTGTAATCCCTTTTGCTTTCCCTTGGCGTGACATGTTTCTCCCAACAACTTTAGACCTAGCCATGTCTGCAATTATAGTGGGAAAAGTTAGACAGACTAAATCAAATTCATGTAAACATAGTTGTAGAAAGACTCGTTGAATAAATCAGTAAATCATCAAATCGCTTCGGCAAGTTAGGCCGGGCTCGCCGACAGGATTGGCTTAAAAATTTAGCATGTTGGCGATGCAAAGGTCTTTTCGGTGAGTCACCGACCTCTTTTGGCGAGTAGGGCTTTGTCCACCAAATGATACAGTGCATCAAAGGTTTAGGAGTGAAGACAAAGGGCGATCAAGAAGACTTTCGGCGAGTCGTCGAGTGCTTTTGGCGACCAAAGACTTTTCGCCGAAAGTTAGAGAAAGCAACAACACATATAACATGAAATTAAAGGCGAGATGGGGTCATTAGGCGAGCTGCCGATTGGTTCAGCGAGCTCGACCCAGCTCGCCAAACGGCCCAACATGCCTTCATGCAACCCACCTTCTCGAATTCAACCTCGCAACCCCCGAAAACAAAATCAAGCCATGCATAACTTAAATTAGGCTTAGACCCAATGACACTCATGCACAACCCACGTTTTTTCATCTCCTTCAAGGTACAATTTTTAGGAATGAACTATTTAACTCGGTACGGGTAAAAGTATTGAATCTAATAGGCAAACGAAAAATTTGAATCCTACCAGAAAGACCCAGCACACATCAACAAGGTATTATCATTGCATTAAGTACAAAATCGATAGACAGAACTCAGAGTTTGGGAACCAACCTTTCGTGCTGACTAAAATGGAATTGAATCGCTAGGCAGCAATGTAATCCAAGTTCCGAGCATAAATCAACAACTAAAAATACCCCAAAAATGCAAGAAATATAAAAACTAGAGTGCGGGTGTGATTTTGGGAAGATGGAAAGGTGAGGGAAAGGGAATGAATTTGAAACTTTTAAACCATTGGCCTGAAAAACCATCCAGTTTTCGCCCATTCGGTGACATTAGTCAGGATCGCCAAACCATTCGGCGTTTTAGCTAGTAGCCACTTGCCTAGCCAAATTTTACAGAACTTCTAGTTATTTTGGAAGTCAAAATAGTGGTCTCCATCGGGATCACCGACATGGTCGATTATTCGCCAATAATTTCCTGTGCTCGCCGTGGTTTACATACTCCAATGTAAGTTGCTCTTGAGTCTAACAGCGGTCTAGTTCGGGGTCGCCGAACCGTTTGGCAATTCACTGATTGGACCTGTTGCTCGCCAATCTGCACTTTTCATTCACTCTCCACACTTCCATCTACACAATCAACACACCATTATTTTATCAAAGAAACATAAAGCAATAAAGGGTTTTGGGTTACCCCACAAATAGTGCCTTAGTTAACGTCGTGGCATGACGCAAGTCCACTTTCAAACCTCATTTTTGGGGTTGACCATAGTGTCACTAGGAAAATCCCCTTTTTGTCTCGGATTAAGGTGAGACGACATTTGACCCAATCGGGTCTCCTACTGCTTGATTGATACTGAATGGGAGGTGACGGTCTAGCTCAGGGTCGACACATCTTCCTTCATTTCTTTCAAGATCTTGCCCGACCCCTCAACTTTGTTGAGGATACGAGAAAGCATATCCTCAGACCGACCACCTTCTGAATCCTTCGGCTTTTGGCGCTCATGGGGAGGCATATACTTGTCCTTCTCCCAATCCTTCTAGTTAGGATTTTGGTCCCTCCATTCATTGTCGCAATCCTTCCAACCCTGTTCTCTAGCCCAACCCTAGTTACCACCCTACCTCAGGTAGTTTGAATAATAACCACCACCTTGGTTGGCTAGAAAATTTACCTCCTCATTATACAAGGCTTTAAACTTCGTCTCCTCAGGATTTACACACCCGACCCCAACAGCATTCACACTACGGGCACCAGCCCCCACGACATTTTTGGATAAAATGTCAAGCTGTGTCATGATCTTGGCCATGTTTTGGTCTCTCTCATGATCCTTTTCCATCTACTCCTTCGATAACTTGATTGTGAAAGGGGAGACCTTGTCTTTACGGGCGTAGCACGCTCTGTTGATGGTTGTCATGCCATCTAGAAGTTGGGTTGCTATTGCTTACAGTTGCTGCATCAAGCCTCCATGTGAAAGTTGGTCAGCAACACCTTTGTTTACCGAGTCCAAACTCCATTAACAGTACTGTAGCAGCACATTATCTAGCAAACCACGGGTTAGGCATTGAAGCACCAACCTTTTGAACCGCAGCCAAGTTTCATACAAAGGCTCTCCTTCTAGATGTTTAAAGCTTTGGATACTATCCCAAAGAGTCATCATCTTCGAGGGAGGGAAAAATTGCACAATAAATGCGGTGACCAACTCCTCCCAAAAAGTGATGGATTCGCGTGGCAACACCGCCAACCATTTGCACGCTTCTCCGATTAACGAGAAAGGGAATAACCTTAACCAGACTAACTCCTGAGAGATGTTTTTGAAAAAGAATGGTCCGCACACATTTACGAAGTTTCAAAGATCCTCGTGCGCCAATCCACTGAAAAATCCTTTTAGTTGCAACAGTTGCAACATAGTCCTCATTATATGGAACATTGTATTTCCTTCGACTGGAGGTAAACAGATGGCCCCAATACCTCCCATGAGATGGGGGTCATTAATGTTGGGCTCCTGAACATCGTTGAGATTTTCGATGTCGTCTTGGTGGCCCACTTGGGCTATTAACACTCATGCTTCTTGAAATATTTACATAAACCAATGAAACAAAACTACAAATTAAGTAAGTATAACTACAACTAAGAAGAACAAAAAAAATTTACTTAACTACAAATTCTCAAATAACACCACTCCCCGGCAGCGGTGCCATTTTGATGTTTGCGTAATTAAGACACAACTTCCAATTCGAGTGTCTACGATCGTATAATAGTAAAGTAAGCCAACCAAGGGTTGGGGTCGAGTCCCAAGGGAGTGGTTTTGAAAATTAATAGAAAAATAAAATTTAGTTCTAATTAGTCATAGCTATAGACATTATCGAATATAAACATACTAAATTTAAATGGGGTGACGCAAGCATCAATTATCAATGGGGGGATTTTGTAGTCATTAACTACTACAAACAACGAAAATATATGAAAACTATATAGAGAGATGGGATTCTTGGGATGTGATAGGAATATGGGATAAACTAAATTGTCGGGTACATGTTTTTGATGGTAAATTGTTGAGTATTTGTGACTAGGCTAGACTATAGTGGGGGTGAATTCTCTCTCGAGTAACTTACCCCAAATCCACTCGGTTTCTCTCGAACACCGAGTTGCCGCTTTAAGCACAACCTCTGCCTTAGCCCATTCACTCTCTCGAGATGAATGTGTGGGAGAAGGACTAGGATTCACTCTCTCGAGATGAATATGTGGGAGAAGGACTAGGATTCACTCTCTCGAGTTGAACCCATGTCAACCCAATACCACCGGCTATCAATTTAGTAGTCTTAATTTTTTTACCTCTCTCTCGAGCAAGCCGAAAACACTAAAATGAAATCGTATTTGCAACTACAACTCCATTAAGTTCATACACAAGTACTAAACAAAATCACATTTAAACAACAAATAAACCATCAACAAGCAAGACCCAATAGATAATCTAACCCATATTAACAAAATCACACCCCAAGAATTGGTGATTTAGCTAGACATGTTAAAGAGATAAACATTTATACCAATATCAGTTTCCATCAACTGCGTATGAAGATTTAAGTCTTAAAACACGTCCAGAGTGAAGAATCTTCAAGACCCAAGTCCAATTTCATGGAGTTGAAACCCTTTGAATCTTCAAGGTCTTAGAACAAAGTCTCCAAAACCCTCTATAAAACTGTTAAAAAGTTCTAAGAATAATAGTGATATGATACTAAGCTAGAAATTTAAAAAATATTTATAGTGTTTGAAAATGTGCAGCGAAGGACCCTTTGGCAAAGTTAGTCGGGAACGCTGATACATTCGGCGATCCGCCGTTTGGTCAATTTCATTGCCTTCCTGCTTTAGCCTTTTGCCTCTTCGCGATTTGAGTCGTTGGGCAATATGGTACTGCTTCGCTGAACTGTTCGGCGGCACGCCGACTGCTCCATTTCATCGCCAACTTGACCTTTTCCTTCAGGGCTCAGCGCACTGGAACAAAAGGTGATCTCCAGTCCGATTAGTGACTCGCCAACTGGGCTCGGCGATCTTCAGGCTTTCGTTTCTTCGTTCGTTTCAGCCGCCTTGTTCCTTCTTGCCAAGTAGTGTCCATGCTTTGCCTAAAACTCCAAATACCTGAAACATAAGAATTTTCATCAAATATTTAGACAAAATATGCATTTGAGGACACTAATTCTATCAAAATATAACCCTAAATGAGTCCAAATTGTGGACTCATCATTTTTCCCCGTGCTCTTTTACGAGGCGTCATGTCAAGGTTAGTTCTAGCCATATCTACAAAAACATTGAGGAAAGCTAAAAGTAGTTCAACAAAATGCACAGAAAAAAGATTGTAGACAGACTCGTCGATCCGGTCGGCAAGTCGCCGAATCCCTTTGGCGAGCTAGATCGGGCTCGCCGAAAGGATTGGCTCAAATTTTTCTTAGAAAACTGTCATGTCGGAGAAAGGAAGGGTCTTTCAGCGAATTGCCGATAGCATTCAGCGAGCAAGGACAAGCCCGCCGAAAGTTACAATGCATTTTTAGGGGTTAGGGGGGCAGAAAGGGCGATTAAGAAGGACTTTTAGCGAGTCACAGAGTGCACTCAGCGAACTCAGGCTTCTCGCTGAAAGTTATAGCACCCAAACTCCAAATTTAGCATGAAATTAAAGGAGATACGAGGGATTCAGTGAATTGCCGAGTGGCTCGTCAAGCTCGACCCAGCTCGCCAAAGGACCCAACGTGCTTACTTTCAACCCAACTTTCAAAATTCAACCCCGCAACCCTCGAAAACACAATCGAACATGCACACCTTCAATTAAATTAGGACCCATTACACCCATTCCACCAGCATACTCAGACTTCTCCCGAGTTTGCCAAATTTGGCCATTTGACGACTTTAGCCCTTAGGAATGACGTCAAATGCTCCATCATCGGGAAAAATATGTCATTTGGCATAAATGCAAGTTACTCAGACTTCACCTGACTAGACCCAACATCAACAAAGCAACACCCAACAATTTTGACCAATTTTAAGGCTTGCAACATTCGGGAAATCAACGACATCGACAACTTAGGCAAGATATTCAAATTAAAATAGGCAATCAAGTAAACTATTACGAATCAGAGAGGCCCAGCACACAATACTAAGATAAAAATCATCGCAAATGAGTAAAAATCGCTAAATATAAATTTAGGGTTCGGAAAACCAACCTTATATGCCAATTAAACAGGTTGACAAACTAGGCGGCAAAAAATCCTATTCCGAACACAAACTTGGCGACTAAAATGCGGTAATAATACAACCGAAAATATAGTATGGGTGTGAGTTTGGAAAGTTGAAAAGTAAGGGAATGTGAAAGATTTTGAACTTTTGAACTTTTCGCCTTTAAAAACCATCCAGTTCTCGCCCAGTCGGCAACATAAGTTTTTCTCGCCGACCCACTCAGTGACACACCGAGTGGGCACTTACCTCGCCGTCACCGACATGGTCGGCGTATCCCCAATGTTCTCCTAGGCTCGCCGAGTTTTACAAAATCAAATGCAAGAATTCCTTGAGTCCAACGGCAGTCCATGTCTGGCTCGCCGACCTTTTCGGGAGAGTCGCCGACTGGACTTTTAGCTCGCCAACCTCCACTTTTCAAACACATTCAACACCTTAACATGCACATTCAACACACCATTATTTCAAACTCCAAAATAAAGCAATAAAACCTTGGGTTACCTTCCAAAAAGCACCTTAGTTAATGTCGTGCCACGACGCAAATCCTCACTCAAACTTCATTCTCGGGATTGACCTTATTGTCAGTAGGCAACCCCTCTTATTGTCTCGGGTAGAGATGAGGCAATACATGACCCATAAGGGTCTCAATTAGCTAGATAGATCTGGAGTGAGAGGCAGTCATCTGATTTAGCATTTCGACATTCTCCCTTATCTCTTCTAGCAGTTTATGCTGCTCATTGACCTTTTGGAGAATGATTGAAAGTGTTTCCTCGACACGTCTACCCTCATTGTCCTTAAGCTTTCTCCGCTCATGAAGGGGTATGTATCTATATTTCCTTTTGCACTGGACTTCAACCTCTAATATATTTTTGGCCAAATCATCCAGCTGAGTTAATAGTGTGGGTAAATAGTGGTCTTTCTCTATTTCTTGGTTGGTATTAGTTATGTGATCGAGGAGTTGGGCTATTATTGCGTAAGGTAGTCTTGTGAAACCACTCGGAGAAATTTGGTGAGCCACTGCTCTATTTACCGAGCCAAGACCCCTTTGGAAGCATTCCAGAAGCATCTTTTCTAGAATTCCATGAGTTGGGCACTGCTGCAAGGGGTCTTTAAATCTCTGCCATAACTCATAAATGGTCTCACCATCCAATTTCTTGAAGGTTAGGATGTCATCCCTAAGATTCACCAATCTCAAAGGAGGGTGATCCATTTGGTCAACGTTGCTACCAGATATGCTCAATTTCTCTTCTCAACAAGCAACACGAAAACCAAAACTAAAAGTAAGTAGATTCAATTATGATTAAAAAGAACAAAATTAAACTTAACTAAAGAACCTTAACCAACACCACATTTTAATTTAAAAACGTTATCAAAGACACTTAATCCAGTTCTAAGCATCAACGATCGTTAGTCAATATATATGTCACGCCCCGAGAACACCCCACTAGGCATAACACGGCATGCTTGACCCCGAAGGGGTCTTATACGATCCCTTAGCATATTGTCATTGCATATAGATATTGAAAAATGCGGAAATTTTAAAAAAACTTTTCAACATCAATGTCAAAGTGTCTCATAATAGAAAATAGAAAGTAGAATGTCTAGACATCATCATCTCAATGAAACCATCTAAGTACACATAAGAATCTCCAATAGGGACCATAGCCCTTTACAATAGAATAGTCTCAAAATGACAAGTAAAAAAGGAGTCTAAAAGTCTATTACAATATAAGAGACATAAGTGTCATAATGTGTGTCCTTGGAACTTGAGGACATACCAAAAAGTCTTGGAGAAAGTCTAAGTCCAAGCTTGAGTCTCTTAGTAGCACAATCACCTCCCGAAATCTACACTTAGTAGAAAAAGAAAGAAATATGGGTTAATACAATAAATTTTACTAAGTATGGAAGCCATGCAATTAAAACCACTTAAAACATGCATAAAAGGGACCTTATATGAAAACATGCTATTTCAAGTTAAAAAGCATAATGCCTATTCAAGGAACATTTAGCCGATCCACATTACAAGATAAAGAGACATTCATGATCATAACAAGAAGCCATAACCCATACCTTACATATTTGAATTCCATTTATATCATACCATCATAAGGCACCACCCATGACCGTCCTTTCAAGTTTACTTGTGCAATGTACATATGAATTCCCATACCCCCATATATACTAAGTATAGCCATCAAGAAGACACAAGTGTAATCACATACAAAATTAACATCATAATAGGTTAAAACAACCTTACCATCGTTCATAAGTTTCCATCCATAGAGGACTCACACTAGAACTCCTCAAAGAACCCACTTGTGCAATGCATAGGTAATGTCCCATACCCTCACCTATACTAAGTAGTACCCCTCAAGTAGTTCTAGTTAGAGTTCATAAGTCCTTTACATAAGTCATATTCATACATTAGATCATCTTCTTAAATCATAGGGATATTAGCAATAACCGACATAGACCATGTGAGCTTCATGGAATCCGATGTTCTACTCCCACACCGAAAAGAGAGTGTTCTACTTGCCAAGGTAGAACTAACATAATAGCATCTAGGTGGATCCACTAGCTAATACCTATGTGGGC
>JAJOOR010020101.1:0-34328 GCA_036250505.1 Solanum acaule | reverse complement strand
TTGACACTAAAATTATATTTTTCGGAGACGGACCCAAAATCGGGTCTAAAACGGGATTGTGGGACCCACAATTGGAATCCTGAAAACGAATCCGTGAAAACGTCCCAAATACCTTACTAAACTAATACCCCAAAATTTAGCACAAACAGATGCCTAAAACATAGCAAATCAGCCACAACAATTAATGGAAAAAGGAGACCCTTCCAACCCAAACAGATTATACCACGACGATCCTTGCGAAAAACTCTACAAGTTAGCCTCAAAAACGACTCAAAACGGACCTAAGATGATCAAGATCTAACATTTCAAAGTTCAACAAAAATTTCATTCCGAAGATCACTCTAGCAGTAGCTAAATTCGATTCCTTACCTCAAACGAAGCCTCCCCTCGCGTTTCTGAGATCACCTCTAGATTCCCCAAGAAATTCTCTTGAAATTAGCCTTTTGAATCACCTAATTTGAGCTTAAAATGGAGGAGAAATCTATGTTGAAAATGAGAATGAAAAATTAAGGACGAAAATTGTCCTTAAATCTGGAAATTTCCAGATTTCAATCTGCTTCCACGTGGCGTCGCGTGGCTCTGCCACGTTACCACCGCGTTAGAATTCCACAACTCTTCAAACCTAAATTTCAATTTTCCGGACTCGTTCGGAGTCGGTAAAAAATAAACCATATATGGAATCTGATTGAAAATGATATTTCAGACTCAACGGTGAAGGCAGAATTTCCATTGGAGATCGTTTCGATGAAAAGTGGGTCCTACACCCTGTATCATTTTGAGCCAGATTCCACAACTGCCATCTAAAGCCTCGGGAAGTGAACAAAGGGTCGTTCTAGACCAAAATCGATATTCCGAAGCTAACCTAGCTGTCAGAGTTTTCATCTGGGCACGTCTTCCAAGAAGGTTGACCAAAGTCAACTTTTCAAGTTATAAAAATCTCCAAAACAGGGAAATGGTCCTAAAACCCAAACGAACGACCAGGCGACCGAACAGTCAGTGCCAGCAAGTCATAAATGACTTGGGGTTGCTACAGGAACACTCTAAACGAGGGAAAGAATGCTTTAATTTAAAAATGACCTGGAAGGTCATTACAGAGTGGCAATATTCAAGTCCTTCTTCTCGATGGGAGCTCCTACCTTTATCCACTTCGGGGTGGTATGAGAAATCAGAGGGGCAAGCTAGCCCTTTAAGTCATCGAGGACTGAGTAGTAGCCAAACCCTCATATTTATGTGCAGAACCTAAAGCCCTATCGAGTATAGTATTAATGTGATCATTGATGTACTCTATTTCCTTCCACCGGACTATGACAGACTTCACTGGTCTGAAGGCACTGGCCTTCTTCTTTTCCTTGGGTACCAACTCATTGTATGTTGTGTAGAACTCCCGGATCCATATAAGAATATAAGGGCCTCGGGTCCTGGTGAACTGCTCGAACCGGTGAAACTGGAGTGTGTCCCTCACAACGGCGTATCTACCCACTAATCCCTCTATGGATAGAAGCTTCTCCTTGAGAATTATCCGCAACTCATCGACTTTTAATTTGTTCAGTATCCGGGGAGGAGGAACATATACTTGTGGCACTGGAACCACAGTCGGTGCCGAAGCTGGCACTGTATCTGCTTCCGGAGGAGTGGCCGTTGGATCTTTCGATGAGTCTGGGCGAAGACCTAGCACGGATCTCCGCTTTCCTGGACGGTAGAGGCTGGTCATCATCGGGTTCAGAGAATGCAACTTGAGAGTCAAAGTACTCTCCCTCGCTGCTGGAGTTGTGCTTCGGAACCTCAGATATGGGCCTCTTGCCCCTACCCTTGCCTCTTTTGGGAGGTGCCGTCTTTCCCTTTTTAGGAGGGTTTGCTGCCCCTTCATTAATCACTATGCCCTGTGCTCTTTTACGGGGTGGCATGTCCAAGTTAGTTCTAGCCATATCTGCAAAAACATCGTAGAAAGTTAGAAATATTTCAAGAAAATTCACAGAAATTATATTAAACACAGACTCGCTGAAATGATCGGTAAGTCGCCGAATCACTTCGGCGAGCCAAATCGGGCTCACCGAAAGGATTGGCTAAAAAATTCCCAGAAATTGGCATGTTGGCGATGGGAGGCGCCTTTCGGTGAATCGTCGATAGCATTCGGCGAGAATAGACAAGCCCACCGAAAGTTACAGTATATTTTAAGGGTTAGGGGAGCAGAAAGGGAGATCAAAGAAGGCTTTCGGCGAGTTGCCGAGTGCAGTCGGCGAACTCAGGCTTCTTGTCGAAAGTTATAGAACCAAAACTTAACATTTGCACGAAATTAAAGGCGATCAAGGGGGATTCGGCAAACCACTGAGTGGTTCGGCGAGCTCGACCCAGCTTGCCTAACTGCCCAACGTGCCTACTCTCAACCCCGACTTCAAAAATCAACCCCTCAGCCCCCGAAAACAAAATCAAACCAAACACTTATTCAATTAGACTAAGACTCATAAGACCCATATCACCAGGGTACTCAGATTTCCCCCGGTTTAGCCAAAATTGGCCATTTGATGACTTAAGCCCCTAAGAATAACGTCAAACACTCTATCATCGGGTAAAGTGCGTCATTTAGCACAATTATGGGTTACTCAGACTTCACCCGACTAGACCCAACAACAATTTAGCACAACAGTTTAGATTTATTTTATAGCACGAAATTCGGGAAATCAATAATATAGGAAATTTAGGCAAGATATCAAATTTAAGACAGGCAAACAAGGACACTTATACGAATTTAGAGAGGCCTAACACACATCATTAAGAACAATACAATTGCAATTGAACAAAATCGCTAAATGCAAGTTCGGGGTTCGGAAAACCAACCTTTAATGCCGAATATATAATTTGAAATGCTAGGCGGCAAAGATTTTCCAACTCCAAGAACAAGTTTGACGACTAGAAAGCGGTAAAAACACGAAAATGTAGAAAAATATAGTGCGGGTGTGATCTTGGGAAGTTAAAAAGTGAGGGAATGTGAAAGAGTTTGAAATTTTAAACCTTTGGCCTTTAAAAACATCCAGTTCTCGCCCTTTCGGCGACATTAATTTTTTCCGCTGAACCACCGCGACACGCCGAGTGGTAACTTACTTCCCCGAGTTTTACAAGACCTCTAGTTAATGTGGGGGTCCAAACGGCCAAAAAAGTCGTGATCACCGACCTGTTCGGCGACACACCAATTTTTCCATGGCCTGCCGAAGTTTACAGACTCCACATTTTAATTCCTTGAGTCCAACGCTGTCCAAGTTGGGCTTGCCAAGAGTTCCAGCGAGTCGCCGACTGGGCTTTTTGCTCACCAATGCAATTTTCAAATATATTTTACACTTCAACCTGCAAAATCAACCCACGATTATTTCAAAAATAAAAGAAAATCAAATAAAACTTGGTTTGTCTCCCAAGAAGCACCTTCATTAACGTCGTGGCACGACGCAAGTCCCTACTCAAACTTCATTCCTGGGGTTTGCCATAGTATCACTAGGAAGTCCCCCTTTCTGTCTTGGGTAGAGACGAGACAAAGCATGACCCATTTGGGTTTCCAGTAGCTGAATAGATATGGAATGGAAAGCAGTCATCTAATTCAGCATCGAGACTTTCTTATTTATCTCTTTCAACACGCTATTGTGTTCTTCGACTTTGTGGAGAATGAGTAAGAGTATCTCTTCTACTTTTCCATCCTTATAGTCCTTGAACCTTTTACGCTCATGAGGGGGAACGTACCTGTCTTTCTTTTTGTGCAGTACTTCCAATTCCATGATCTTCTTGGACAAGAGATCCAGTTGAGTCAATAGTGTGGCCAAAGCCTAGTCCTTCTCTGTCTCCTTGTTAGGCTGCTATTGCATAGGGTAGTCGTGTGAGACCACCTGGAGAATGTTGGTCAGCCACTCCTCTATTCTCAAGACCAAGACCTTTGTAGAAGCAGTCCATCAACATTTTATCTAGGATTCCATGAGTTGGACACATCAACAATAGTGCCTTAAATCTCAGCCACAACTCATGGATTGTCTCACCATCCAGTTGCCTAAAATTTAGGATGTATCCCTAAGAATCATCATTTTTGAAGAAGGGTGACCCACTTGGTTACCGTTACTAGAAGACATGCTCATCTACCCTGTTCTAAACAACAACACAAAAACCAAACAAAATTCAACTTCATCAAAAACAATCTCAAACAACACAACTCCCCCGCAACGGCGCCATTTTGATTAACGTTACAAGGACACTTCATCCAATTCTAAGTGTCAACGATCGCTAGTCAGTATAAAATCCAACTAAATTAGTTGGGGTTGAATCCCACATGGAGCGGTACGTGTTTGATAATTAATTGGGAAGTATGAATATGGTCAAATCAGCCATAGGAATAAACATTGTCAAATAAAAACATCATTCAAAGGGTGACACGAATGTCAAATAAGGGGGTTTTGGTTTTAATTATCAACTAAAAACAATGGCAAATAAAACGAAATAACAATAATGAGACGGGTTCTTGGGATGTGATTCGATTATAGGCTAATATAGACAAATGGGTAATTGTAACTATTAGAAAATAGCCAAATATTAATGAGTAAGCTAGACTATAGAGGAGGTAAACTTTATCTCGAACAATTTACCCCGAATCAAGCCGATTTCTCTTGAACATCAACAAGCATGCAAAATAAGAACAACCCACACCTTAGTCCATTCACTCTCTCGAGCTGAATGTGTGGGATTGAGTTTAGGGTTCACTCTCTCGAGCTGAACCCAGGTCAACCCAATACCCACTGACCATCAATCAATAATCTTAGTTTCAAAATCTCTCTCTCGAGCAAGCCAAAAACACAAGGGTAAAACTTCATTTGAAACTACAATTCTTAAATTAAACAACATTTAATGATTGAACTCACTTCTAAATGGCATTTAAACTAACAATTAGCAATACCTATAAACTAAATCAGCCCATAATCACATAATCACACCCCAAGAATTAGGGTTTTAGCTAGACAACATAAAAAGATAAAAATCGTTACCAAATTGAGTTTCCATCAACTGGGTAAGATTAATTTCGTCCTTATAATGCTCCATATCGAAGAATCTCAAAGACCCACTTCCAATTTCTCAAAAGTGAAAAACTTCAATTCTTCAAAGCTTATGATGAACTAGGGAAAAACTTGTCTCAATACTTAGAATAACAATATCAATTTGAAAAATGAAAATTGGATAATCAAACCGCGATATTAAACTAAATGTTCAAAAATGTATTTATAGTCGCCAAAAATATGCTGCTTAAGGCCACTCGGCGCAGTATGTTGGGCTAGCCGAACAACTCGGCGATCCGCCCTTCGGTCAATTCCATCGCCCTTCTGCCTTGGCTTTCAGCATCCTCAAGGTCTGTAACTTAGGGCGATCCACCGACTGCTCTTTTCTCTCGCCAACTTGATTTTTTCCATCAGGGCTTGGCACACTGGAACTTTAGTCGATCACACAACCATTCAGTGACTCGCCAAGTGGACTTGGCAATCACCAGTCTTGCTTTTCTTTATTCTTTCAGCTCGCTTTGTTCCTTTTTGCAAATTAGTGTCCTTGCTTTGTTCCTCAATCTATATACCTGGAAATCAAGGATTTTACATCAGTTATTGGCACAAAATAAGCATTTGAGGACACTAAATCTATACAAATAAAGCCATAAATGAGTCCAAATATCTGACTCATCAGTGACCAAGATGATAGATGTTGGGCTTATCCAGGATGATACTAACCTCGCTCCCCCGCGTTGGAGTATTCTAGTTGTCATTCCTCCCTTAAGTTCTAATATGGTTGATGAGGTGGAGCAGATATAGGTTACTGAGACCGCCATACCACCCACCACCACAGATGCATAGGCTCTCGCTTCCACCACCACTAGCCAGGTTGCGAGCTCATCCCGTGCCACCCCTCTTCAGGGTCCACTGTTGTTCCTCTGGCCCGAGTCTAGAAGTTAGAGACCCAGATGGCCACTCTGCTACAACATATGAGACCGTGGATGCAGCGACCTGTAGAGAAGTCTAAGGCTAGGATGGAGCGCATGATGAATGTGATGATTCAGGTGGTCCATAAGCGCCTAGATGAATTTGAGTTGAAAGTCCTTCAGAGGCCTACCCCGACTATCAATGTGACTAGTTTCCAAACAGAGTTTGCTAGGCTCCTGTGTGACGTTGAAGCCCTGCTAGCCCCTGCTGAGGTTGTACCAAAATCTTTACAAGAGGTTGAGGAGGACGAGGTGGTGATGACTGCCTTTTTTGGTGACACTATGCCACCACCCGATCCTTCCCATACTGCAGGGAAGTGCCACCAGTCTGATCACACTTCTGACACTGCTGAGGCAGTCCGATTGAGGAAGAAGGAGCCACAACAATTTGAGGTAGCCCAGAGGCAGTCCATCATTAGACCCACCTACTTCTTGATGGGTCTTCAGCCCATTTGTGCCACAGGTTTGCTCCACCATATGCTTTAGTTTTTATTTTTGTGCACTGAGGGAAATTGCACCATATTTTGTTGGGGGTGGGGTAAATGGGTTGTGAGTGATAGGGTGAAGTCTGAGTAACCCAACTCATAATCCTTTCTTGGGGTTTTATTTCTTGTGTTCTTTTCCACCAAGGGACTGTGTTACATTTATGTTGAACTGGCATATTTAGGATTGTATGTGTAGAAGTAAGTAGGAGAATGAAAGCATGATGGCATAAGAAGCATGAAATTGATACCTGTCAATTTTTTTGAAATGTGCCAGATTGATAGGTTCAATAAGTTGAAAGTGTTAGATCTTCATATGAAATGATAAGGAACTGGTACGATAGCATGACTTAAGCTAAAATGTGAACTGGGTAATTCAATAATCCGGTAATGAAACAATGTGCCAAGTGGGTGTGAGATGATTTTGTTTGTTCATACAGTGTGTGCTAAGTTGGTCCTGTTAAGACAATCTAGGCTAGGAATATCCTTGTTCAAATGAGTCCACTAAAGCCTAAAATGATTCAACCAAAAGAAATAAATGCTCTATTTGATCCAAATGTTTGAGCCTAATGTAAAGCACTTCTTTCAATACACCCAACTCACCTTCTGTGACGACCCAGGGGTACACCCTAGATATAACAAGGCATATAGAACCCCGAAAGGCACCATGTAAGCTACTTAGCATATCATAACATAAGCATAGAACAATAAAGAGTAAAAACACATTTCAAGTCCAAAAGTTTCATAAAGAAAAGCGGAAGTCTAGACTTGTCTCAACATAGCCATCTATTACAATTCTTGAATAAAAAAAGGGTCACATCCCATACAACATAATACAAGAAAAGAACTACAAAGATAATATTTGTCCTTTAATCATGAGGACTCACCAACAAGCTAGGAGAATAAGCAAATCATAGCTTTAGCCACAATGATGACCACCTTGAGAACCGGACCTTACACTTGTGGAAAAATGTAGGAAAAACATGGGTTAGTACAAAAATGCACTAAGTATGATAGTCATGCATAAAACCTTGAAAACATGCTAAAAGGGTCATTTCATTTGAATACATGCAATTTACTAAGTTAAAACATAATTTTGAAGATAATGGAAAAGCGTAAGTCATAAGCATATTCATTACATAGATCATCATAACATAAGATGAACATATCATAAATCCCCTTAAAGTATACTTGTGCATTGAATGAACAAGACCCAATAAATCTCGCCCACACTAAGTAAAGATTCTTGAGTAATCATAGTTCATGATTCATATTCTTGGTCATATTGTTGTCATAGTGGGGATAAGCCTTAACCGACATAGTCCATGTGAGCTTAACATGGAATCTGGTGTTACCCAAACCAAAAAAGGGCTGTCCTACTTGCTTAATGTAAGACCATTGTTTAATAGCTTTAAGTCGATCCACTAGCTAAATATCCTACGGGAGCATGTAGTTTATGGGATAAGGAGATTGTTACTAGAAACCCAGCCTTTCTAACGGAGGAGCTCCAATCTCAAGAGATTACTTCTAGAAACCCGGCCTTTCTTATGGGATATCTTCCATCTCATATTCAATATCCACTCGGTGCTAAGCATTTATCCCACAGAGTACTTATTAAGTCATAACATGTTTCATTGGAATAGCTCATTAGATCATGCAAGAGAATAACCTTTCACCGTCTATGTCTACATGTAACTTTAGATTCAATTAGGTGAGAAAGCCTTTCAACCTAGAATCTCCATTATGTGAGAAAACCTTTGATGACATCATGTTCATTATGTGTTCATGAGAGTAGCCTTTCAATCAACACAACAACATTATCATAATCATGGACACTTCACTCTCAAAGTGTTCTTATGGCATATACTGAACTTCATAAGTCATGTATAATATCATAATTTAACCTTTAAAGGGTCATAGCTCATATCCATCAACACATCCAGAATTCCCTACATTAGACATGTGTAATAACATAATTCAAATAACTCAATTAATACTAGCATAATTTCATAATATCCTTCTCTCATCAATTCACCCACATCACAAGGTCATAAATTGGGAATATGGGGATTTCATGGATTCTTGGGGATATAAAAATAAAAACCAAAATAAATCATCAATTCAATAATAATATAAAGTAATTCATCATTGGAATCATTTTTGAAAGGAATCCATGACTTGGAGTCAAACCCTAGCTTTTAGGGATTTCTATCTTTGAAATTAGGAGTTTGAAGGGGCTCCATGGATGAAAGCTATCCATGGATGAACGAATACCATACCTTAACAATGAAATCTAATGAAATTTAGTAGAAAATCTTGCTCCTTGAACCCTAGCTCCAACTTCCTTCTTCTTCATCCTTGAAGTTCTAGAGAGAGAATACTTTGGAGAGGATTTGGGTCTTTCTATTGGGAATTGGAAGAATGAGTTAAAAGGCTTGATTTAGGGGTTTAAAATCATTATATAGTTAGTCTAAATTAGTATAAAACGACGTCACTTAATATTAACTAAAACCGGAAAACCCCAAAGTGCCTCTAAACTTAACTGCCAAAAAGCAGTTTCCAGGTCTCACCCACACCCCTCACCGACGGACGGTGGTTTGACCCACGACCCGTGCTCGTGAAGCGTGGTATGGGTTGAGAGACCTGGTTTTTAGGGCTTGACCTACGCCCCCTTCACCCACCATCATGGACTCACCCACGAGGCCTAGGTCACCTTCGTGGGTCACTTTCCAAGTAAATTTTTGTGGGTCCTCCTCAAGGACCAATGGTTGGTTCTTTGGGGCCTTACCTTGACATTCCCACATGAAACCCTTTATTTTTAAGTACGAGGAGTTACGTTTACGACTCTAACCCTTATGTTAAGCCTACTAGTTTCTGGAGTGTAACAATATCTCCCCCTTGGGAACATTCATCCTCGAATGGCGATCTAGATAACTTACGGAAGTAAAGACTAAAAAATAGCAGCCCATCATGCAAGAAATATCAAAATAATGCACAATTCAAAGGAGGAAAGTTCAACTCCATCTCAAACATAATCGATGCAACACAAGGAAGTAGGAACTACATCTAACAACCCATTATGCATGAAAATTCAACATTTCTCATATCCACAAGAGGAACTACCTTTTCCAACAAAAAGCATTTTACTCTCAAAAGCATATTGGCTCAACACAATTTCGTGGAGCCAATATTCATTTTACTCTCAAAAGCATACTCAAGCATGTTCAATAATTCATCTCATGAAGTCAACTAGGCAACTCTTACTCAATGCACAACAACATGAGGAAATCATTAATAAAAACTCATTTTGTTACTAACCATGAATTTCATCTAGAACATGCATAACATAAGGAAATCATGGAAAAACACATATAACACACATGACTCCCAAAACACTAAACTCAAGGGGAACTACTTACCTCAAGCTTGAATAGGAGTAGAAGGAAAGAGATGAGGATATCGGGACTTCATATCGGTCTCGTCCTCCCAAGTAGCACCCTTAACTAAATGATTTCTCCATAAAACGTGCATGGAATCTATTCCCTTGTTTCTCAATTTCTTGACTTGCCGATCTAGGATCTATACTGGGACTTATTCATATGAAAGACTTTCATAAACTCCCAACCCTTCTAGGGGAATAATGGATGTCGGATCCCCAATAGACTTCTTAAGCATAGAAACATGAAATACCGGATGAACCGGGCGAACTCATTGGGAAAATACAACTCATAGGCAACCTTCCCAATACGTTTCAAAATTTGATATGGGCCTACATATCGGGTATTAAGTTTCCCTTTCTTGCCAAATCTCATCGTACCCTTCATGGGTGATATTTTCAAATAGAACCAATCGTTAACTTCAAATTCTAGATTCCTTCTTCTCACATCCGCATAAGACTTTTGTCTACTTTAAGTCGTTCTCAATCTCTCTCTAATAAGCCAAACTTACTCAATGGCTTCATAAACTAGCTCGGGACCTATCAAAGAAATTTCACCTACCTCAAACCAACCAACCAGATACCTACATCTACTTCCATACAAGGCTTAAAAGGGAGCCATACTAATACTTGAGTGATAGTTATTATTGTAGGCAAACTCTATTAATGGCAAGTGGTCATCCCAATTACCCTTGAAGACTATATCACATGCCCTTAACATATCTTCCAATATTTGGATGGTACGCTCCGCTTGCCCATCAGTTCGGTGATGAAAAGTCATGCTAAGCTTAACCTTAGTACCAAGCCCGTTTTGGAATGACTTCCAAAATTGAGAAGTAAATTGTGTACCCCAATCGGAAATAATAGATAGAGGAACTCCATGCAATTTCACTGTATCCCTTATGTACAACTTGGCATAGTCTTCCACCGAAAAAGAGACCTTGACGGGAATAAAGTGGGCTGATTTTGTAATTCGATCTATAATGACCTAAATAGAATCATGTTGTCTTTGGGTGCGAGGCAAACCCACAGTAAAGTCTATATTTACATCCTCCCACCTCCAAGTGGGAATACTTATATCTTGGGACAAGCCTCCCAGTTTTTGCTGCTCAATGTTAAATTGTTGATAATTAGGACATTTGGCTACAAATCCCGCAATATATTTCTTCATACCGTTCCACCAATAGTTTCCCGTAGATCACGGTATATCTTGATGGCTCCCGGATGAATAGAATACCGAGAACTATGAGCTTTCTCAAAAATTTGTTCCCTCAAACCATCAACATCCAGAACACATAACTGACCTTGATACCTAAGTATCCCATCTCCCCCTTGGGAGAAAGACTCAACAAACTTCTTCAGTACCGACTCTTTCAACTCAACTAATATCGAATCAAGGCCTTGTTTAGACTTTACATCCATCACAAAGGATGATTCGGAACCACTATGGACCATGGCACCATCATTGGTGGAATCCACTAGTTAGACACCTAGTCGGGCCAATCTATGCACCTCACAAACCAATTCTTTCCTTTCAACCTCTACATGAGCCACACTACCCATGGACAATCTACTAAGTGCATCCGTTACCACATTAGCTTTGCCGGGGTGATAAAGGCCACTCATATCATAATCCTTCAAGAGTTCTAACCACCTTCGTTCTCGAAGATTCAAGTCCTTTTGACTAAATACATAGTGAAGACTCTAGTGATCAGTGAAAACATCCACATGGACCCCATAGAAATAATGCCTTCATATTTTCAAGGAAAACACAACCGCTGCTAATTCGAGGTCATGGGTCGGATAATTCTTCTCATGGACTTTAAGTTGCCTTGAAGCATAGGCAATCACCTTACAATTTTTCATGAGCACACATCCCAACCCCACTCTAGAGGCATCACAGTATACCACAAAACCATTCGTACCTTTTGGTATGGTCAACACCGGAGCAGAAGTAAGTCTATCTTTTAACTCTTGGAAACTTTTCTCACAAGCTTCCAACCACACAAACTTAGCTTTCTTTTGAGTCAAAGCAGTCAACGGAGAAGCAATGGAGGAAAACCTCTCAACAAACCTCTTATAGTAACTGGCAAAACCCAAAAAGCTTCTAATGTCGGAAGGAGATAGAGGTCTAGTACAACTCTTGACCGCATCCGTCTTCTTAGGATCTAACTCAATACCCTTGCTTGACACTACATGACCAAGGAAAGTGACGGATCTTAACCAAAATTCACACTTTCTAAACTTTGCAAAAAGTTGTTGGTCCTTAAGAACTTGCAACACAATTCTCAAATGGTCCACATGTTCAGTTTCACTCCTTGATAAAAACAATCACAAACATGTCTAGGTATTGCCTAAACACAGTCACAAACATGTCTAGGTATTTCCTAAACACTCTACTCATAAAATACATAAATGCCACCGGAGCATTAGTCAACCCAAACGACAGTACTAGGAATTCATAATGACTATATCGAGTTCAGAAAGCTGTCTTGGGAATATCAACCCTTCTCACCCTCAATTGGTGATAACACAAAGGAAGATCAATCTTAGATAAATAACTAGCCCCTTGAAGTTGGTCTAACAAATCATTGATTCTTGGAAGAGGATATTTATTCTTGATGGTCACTTTATTTAATTGACAATAATCACTGTGCATTCTAAGAGAGCCATCCTTCTTTTTAACAAACAACACGGCAGTACCCCATGTAGAGATACTTGGTCGGATAAAATTCTTATCTAGAAAATCCTTCAATTGCTCCTTCAACTCTTTTAACTCCGTCAGAGCCATTCTATAAAAAGGAATAGAGAGAGGTTACGTATCCGGAAGAAGGTCAATACCGAAATCTATTTCCCGCTTGGGAGGAATACTAGGCAAATCATCGGGGAAAACTTCCGGGAACTCATTAACTACCGGAACCAACTCAAGAGAAGGGGTTATGGAATCTACATCCCTCACCCTAACAACATGGTAAAAGCACCCTTTCGAGATCATCTTTCTAGTTTACAATAGCACACAAATTGACCTCTAGGCATAGAATTTCCCCCCTTCCACTCTAAAATAGTTTCATTTGGAAATTGGAGTCCAACCACTCGAGTTCTACAATTGATAGAGGCATAATATACATATGACCAATCCATACAAAGAATCACATCAAAGTCTAACATGTCAAGCTCTACCAAGTCAACAGGAGTAACTCTATAGGACAAGGAAACGAGACATCTTCTATAAATCCTCTTAGTCACGATCAAATCACAAACCGGTGTAGAGACTGAAAAAAACTCTAATAACACTTCGGGAGCATATCAAACTTCATGGCCACATAAGGTGTCACAAAGGACAAAGTAGCATCGGGATCTAACAAGGCATACACATCCATAAGAAAGACTCTTAACATACCGGTCACCACATCCGGGGAGCTCTCATGGTCACCTCGGGATTTAAAAGCATAAGCTAATGATCCACGGAAGCCATCCATGGGGAGTGGATGGTTCCACGGGGCATGGTCCCCTTCCGTGGTTCACCAATTCTTGGGTAGTCTTTTGGTTTCAAGGGGTTTTGGGGGTTAGGCTTAGGGTCCCCTCAAGGACCCTTCAGGTGGTCCTTGGAAAATCGTACCTAGACATTTAACCCCTAAACCCCTCAACCATGGCTCGGGACAACATCAAACACCCTCAAACCTCACACCAAACTCAAACACATACAAGTTAGGCTCTAGTTTAACTTATTCGTTTTACGGGTCATTACATTATCCCCTACTTAGAAACATTCATCCTCAAATGACACTTAAAACATATTAAGGGGTTAACGACTCAAGACTAGCAGGCCATCAAGCATGGAACATTATAAACCAATGCACAAAACTAGGAGGAAACATCAACTCCACATCAAAAAGCTCAAAGCAAAACAAGAAAGTAGGAACTACTTCTAGAAACTCATTATGCATCAAAACTTCACATTTCTCATTACATTGGAGGCATTACCTTCTCCAACTCACATCATGCTCATCCCAACATCATTAGACACGTTATGCAATTTCTTCATACACACACATTTAGGCATATTTAACATTTAACCTCATGAAGCATATAGACAACTCATACCAAATGCAATTCAACTAGAACATGCATAACATAAGGAGAACATGGAAACACATAATCACACATGACTCCACAACATGAAACAAGCTACAAGGAACTCTTGGTCTCAAGCTTGAATAAGAATAGAAGGAAGGAGATAAGGATATCAACAACCTTACTATTACACATACTATCCCCCACTTAGGAGAAAACCCAACTAAGGCAATCATGAAAACAACATAGGAACCTCCATAAAACATTCACAACCATAAGGAACTATCACTTACTGGTGCCTTCATCCGGGTTAGTTCCTTTGTCCTTGTTTTCTTGAAGAGCATAGAAACGACTCTTCCTTGGAGCATTAGGATCCAGGTCATCATGAGAAGCTTTCTTGGTCTCTCTCCCCTTTTCCATGAGTGTTGGACAATCTCTCATCTTATGAACCTTCTTTCCACACCCAAAGCACGCATCCGTGCCGACAAGTTACTTACCCAAATTTTGCTTCCCACACTTGGCATATCTAGGCCTCTCAAAAGAAGAACCACTTCCATTCCCTTCTGGAGATTTAGGGTTAGAGACCCTATCATTGTTTGCCATTGAGGAATCTTGATTGGAGAACCTCTTGTTGGACCTAGGTTGACCTTGCTCATCGGATCTACCCTTCTTCAACTCTCTATTTTTCCTCTCAAGTTAGGACTCCTCAATTTATTGAGCATACACAATGAGTCTAGAGATATTCATATCACCATGGATCATTGACGTACGATACTCTTCCTTAACTAGGTCAGATACAATGGTCACAAACCTACTCATCTCATCCCTAGGGTTAGACACCAAGGGTGGAGCATACTTAGACAATAGGGTAAATTTCATGGAGTACTCTTCCACACTCATGCTACCTTGCCTAAGGTTTATAAACTACTCCACTTTAACCTCCCTATTCTCACAAGGAAATTACCTACCAAGGAATGCTCTCTTAAACTCTTCCCATTCAATACGACACGCTTCTAAAGGCCTATTGTTCTTCCATTGAGTAAACCACACTTGGGCCACATCTTTCAATTAATAGGAAGCCAACTCTGCTTTCTCCCTAAAAGTTACCCCCATCGCATTGACTATCTTATATACTTCATCCAAGAATTCTTGGGGATCCTCTCCCACCTTAGAGCCAATAAATATCAGAGGATTCATCCTCACAAAGTCTCTAAGGATTAGGAAAAGGAAACTTATAGAACTAAACTCTAAGGCACGACTTCAAGAATAATGAAAGAAGTATAACTTCCTAATGTAATATAGCCTCTCGCTCATAGATGTGTTGCGACTCACACCGATGAACAAGACTCGACTAGACGTGGCTTGTGAGACATCAATCCTATGACCATTCCCAAAATCTTGTGTTCTGATACCATGTTTGTCACGACCCGAGTCTACACTCTAGAAGCGACACGGCGTACTCGACCCCAAAGGGGTCTTATACAAGCCTCATAGCATAATCATTGCATAAGATACTTAGAAATAGTGCAAAATTTAAAACTTTCTTTAAAACCATTCAATCAAAATACTCAGTTAACAACAATCGAAATAGCGAAAGTCTATCATCTCACATGGCCATCTAAACAACATACTTAAAACAAAATAGGGTCACAGCCCTTTACAAAAAAATCTTAACAATAGTCTTAAAACATGAAGGAACTAGAAACATTAAAAGTCCTTATCCTCGATCTATGAGGACATACCAAAAGATGTCTTGGAAGAACTCTAATCCAAGCTTCGACTAGGGAGAATCAAATTGAGTACCAATCCCTACACTTCATAAAGGTAAAGAAAATGTGGGTTAGCACAATTAAGTACTAAGTATGATAGCCATGCAAAAACATGCTTAAAATGGACATTTTATTTGAAAGTCATGATATATACCATTTTGATAAAACCTTCATGAACATAAACATAAGAGGCATACTACAAGACATAATCAACTTACAAGTCCTTTAACCACATTAGAAACATAATCAACACATATAGCCGATTACCTTCACAGTAAGCCTTCACCTCAAGTAACCCTCAAGCTATACTTTGTGCAATATATGGATAGCGTCCCATACCACCATTCATACCAAAGTACCACTTTAAAGTCACCAAAAGTGAACTTACCATTCAACTTTTCCATCTTTACATAATACTCATACACAAGAGACATAAAGATTACATAAGTCATATCAACACATAGAGACCATCACCTAAGACAACTCTAAGTCATACTTGTGCAATGTGCAAGTAGCATCCCATACTACTACTCACACTAGGTACTTCTTTGAAGTCACCATAGGCAAGGCACATTCATATTCAATAAGTCATGACAAGGAAGTAACTGATAATACAATCCAAGTATATCATGCATCATTACATTCAAGCATAAGTCACATTCTTCATTAGCTTCATTTACATTAAGAGCACCATCGTTCATTAGACATTAGATCATCATTCTTCATTAACATAATCATAAGAGCACATTCATTACACTTAACATTATAAAGGAACACACCACAACCACTCTCAAAGCCTACTTGTGCAATGCATAGATGGCGTCCCATACCACCACCCACACTAAGTAGTGCATTCTTAAGAAACTATAGTTCATTAACATTCTTTGTGGGGGTAAGCCTTAACTGGAATAGACCATGTGAGCTTGACATGGAATCCTGGTGTCACCCTCACCGGATAAAGGGATTCTTACTTGCCTAAGGTAGGTAGGACCATCATTTTTATAGCTTAAATGGATCCACTAGCTAGACCTATGTGGGCACATAGTTATGGGATAGGGAGATTACTACTAGATACTCTACCTCAACTAATGTATGTGCATCCATCTCAAGAGATTGTTACTAGATTCCCCGCCTCAACTCACGTATAAGTATCCATCTCAATCCATGTCCACTCGGTGCTTAGCATTATTCCCCACAGAGTATTTGACATTCATTAAGTTCATTCATTTTTATGGGATAAGAGATTGCTACTAGATACTTATCATGAACTAATTTATGGGCATCCATCTCAAACCCAACATTCATTCATTGGGAAACTAGTAGATTCAAAGATGAGAATAGCCTTTCACCTAAGAATCCCCTTATTGTGAGAAAGTCCTTTCACAACAAGTCATTATCGTTCATTAGAGTACAATTGAGAATAGCTTTTCAATAGACTCATCATCATTAAAATTATCATAGAACTTCATTCATTATTCATTCATGAGTGTGTGTGAGCATGTGAGAATAACCTTTCGCATAATCATCATCATTCATACAATTTCCTTCTAAAAAATTATCATAATACATCTACAGTAATCACACACATATACTTCACTTCATAAGCATACATAGTAATTAAACACCTCCACCTTTCAAGTGGATCAATAGCTCAAGAACAATTTTATTACAACAAGTAATTTGGTCATAACTTGCCCTTTCATGGCCATGATCACATATCATCATCTCACCAAAAATTTACCATAATTAAGGCATATATAATGATACAATTTAATAACCCAAAGAAATTTAGACATACTCCATTCATAAGCTTTCATAATCATCAAACCCACTTCATAAAGGCATAATTTAGGAATTGAGAGAATTCATGGGTTCATAGAGTATTTTCATCATAAATCATCAATTAAACATTAATAAAATCATAATTTGTCATTAGAAACCATTTGAAAATGTTTGATGAAAGAACCCATGAGATTGAGTAAAACCCTAGATTTTTCATAACTTGAAATCACCTTTTAATTGGCTCCTTGAATAAAAAGCTAGACAAGGATCAAGACTACCATACCTTGCTATTGGTTCCCATGAATATCCTTTGAAACCCTTGAAAATTTGACCTTGAGAGATTGAAGTCTTCACCACCCATGGAGGTTTTTAGAGATAGCTTTTGGAGAAGAGAGGTTTCTAACTTTGGGTGTTTTGAAATAATGAGTTCAAAAATAGAGTCTAATACTTTTAACACTCTTAAAATACCATAATTAACATAAAATAACCATCCCATAACTTAACTAAATTAATTAGCTAAATACCAAACCACCCCTCAACTTGGCCGAACCAAACCAACAAACCAGGTGGGAACCACGACTCCAAACCACGGACCGTGGTCTGGGTCACGTCCCATCCTGGTCAACCGTGGTTTGTGGCTGAGGCTTGGATTTGGGGGCCATGATCCATGGAATCCATCCACGGGGCATGGATGGTTACACGTGGCTTGGTCCCCTTTCGTGGTTCACCAATTCTTGGGCAGTCTTTTGGTTTCAAGGGGTCTTGGGGGTTAGGCTTAGGGTGTTCCTTCGTGAGTCATACCTTGACGTTTAAACCCTAAAACCCTCAACCATGGCTCAGGACAACATAAAACACCCTCAAACCTCACACCAAACTCAAACACATACAAGTTAGGCTCTAGTTTAACTTATTCGTTTTACAGGTCGTTACAGTTAGAGTCGTAGAAATGACCTCCCGTATTTAGAGTGAAGGGTCTAGGGGTTAAACGTCAAGGTACGACTCCCCAAGGACCCAAAGAGCACCCTTGCAAACCACCCTAATCTACACAAAAGACGACCCATCTATGATTGGGGACCCACACCTCGAAGGAGGATCGACGCCTTGTGGATGGGATCGTGGGTCAAGACACCAAAAGTGGGGTTACATACCACCACCCACGAAGGACCAGCACGGCTTGTGGGTCCCCCAATAGCTCGTTGGTCGGGGTCTTGTGGGCGAGGCAGATTGGTCCTTAAGTTGTTTAAGTTAGGGGTTAAGGGAAGGTTCTAGAATTTATTAATTATTTAGTGGGGTCATTTTGTTAGTAATTAGGACACCTATATAAAGCTATTAGACCATTAATTAGGGGATTCTAAATCATTATTTTCAATTCACCAAAGAACCCAATTTCCTCCAAGAAATCTCTCTCTAGGAAGCAAAAAAGAAGAAGAAGAAAAGAAGCAAGTTAGGGAAAATTCCTCCATTGTTGCAAGCATTGTGAGGGATTTATAATCAAGGTATGGTGGCTTATTAATTCATGGACTCCTTTCTTTGATGAAGCCCCTGGATTTCCCCCATTTGTGAAGATGAACCCCAATTCTAGCTAGGGTTTCTTCCTATATTGTGGGTTAAGTTGAGTATGATTCCAATTGAGTGTATAATACTTGTTTATGATTGATTTAGTATTGAATCATGCTATGATGATGATGTTATATGTTTTCCATGGCTAACGCTAGTTTAATTGATGAAATTGATATAGTTTGGGTTTATGCCATGAAAGAGGAAATTGAGGGCTTAGATGTGACTTCTAAGATTGATGAATTACTTTATGAATTGATTGATATTAGAACACACTAGATATGAATTTATTAAATGTAAATCTTGTTGACATGAATTGATTAGATTAGGGCTTAATTGGTGGATCATGATTAAATGGTATTGATATTGAGTTTACATAATGATATATGGCTATAATTGTTAAAGAATGAAGCATGTGGTTTGATTATCTTGAGAATTAGTAGTGTATGATGACCATGTGAGGTGATGTTTGTAGTATGAAGGTGATTTCTAGGATTTGGAGGGTAAAAGCTAATATGAATAAACAAGGAATGTTAAGGCTTTAAGAGGGAAGATTTTTGCATGAATAAATTGTATATGGTATTGTTGTAAAAGTACTTTACCAACATGACCTATATTATGAGTATATGATAATATGCATGTAGTGAATTGAGTACTTGAATTATGATTATATCCATGTCTAATAAAATGAATTCTAGGTGTGTTGATTGAATATGATCCTTGGTCCTTGAAAAGGGAATATATGATATTATACATGCTTTATGAAGGTTGTGTACATTCTTTTATAACTCTTGAGAAAGTAAAGTTATTATGACTACGATGTAATGGTGGTGTTGTTGAAAGGCTATTCTCTCTCACACACTTGTGCATGACTATGAATGAAGTGTCCATGATTATGATGATGTTATTGTGTTGATTGAAAGGATATTCTCATGAACACATAATGAACATAATGTGAATGGTTTTCTCACATGATGGAGAATCTAGTTTGAAAGACAATTCTCACCTAATTGAATCTAATGAAAATATGTAGACATGGACGGTGAAAGGCCATTCTCACACATGATCTAATAAGTTATCCTAATGAAACAAGTTAGGATTCAATAAGTACTCTATGAGAATTATGCTTAGCACTGAGTAGGTATTGACATGAGATGGAAGCTTTTCCGCGAGAAAGGTCGGGTTTCTAGAAGCAATCTCTGAGATGCAAGCTCTTCCATGAGAGAGGTCGGGTTTCTAGTAGCAATCTCCTTATCCCATAAACTATGTGCCACCATAGGTTATTTAGCTATTGGATCCACCTAAAGCTTACAGATGGTCTTACCTTAGGCAAGTAAGACAACCATTTTCGGTGTGGGTAACACCGGATTCCATGTAAGCTCACATGGTCTATGTTGGTTAAGGTTAATTCCCACAAGGTAAAGTCTAGTATGAACTATGGTTACTCAAAGAGTTTTACTTAGTATGGATTAGATTATGGGATCTTATTCATGCATTGGACAAGTTTACTTTGAGGGTGGTTATGGTATGTTCTCTTATGAAATGATGATCTATGTAATGAATATTCTTATGACTTATGCTTAATTTGGATTGTTTCTATAAGTTACTTTCCTTGATATGTTTGACTAAAGGTGAATGTTCCCTTGTCTAAGAAGAAATAAGCTAAGGATGAGACAAAAAGATGATAAAGATTAATGAGGACCTAAAGTGACTTGCTTAGTATGGGTAGGATTATGGGGTCTTATCCATGTATTGCACAAGCGTGTTTTTAGGTGGCTCATGAAGTATTTCTCTTATGTCATGTTAAACTAGATGCTTTCATTGTCCCTGTGATTTTATTGTTGTTTCTTACGCTTATAACCTATGTCTTACTATGATGTGTCTTATGTTCATGTCTTATGCTATTGTATCTTATTATTAAGGTATATGTCTTATGTTGACTAATGTCACTTATAAGCTCATGTTGATGATTTATGCTATCCATCATATATAGTACATTATTGTACTAATGCATACTTGTGCCTACATTCTTATCAAATGTAGGCTTTGGCGATATTGACTTCCATCCTCGTGGCTAGGTGCATAGTAGATCAAGAAGAAAAGTTTAGTGAGTCCTCATAGCATTCGAGGGCTTTACCACCATGTCCCTTTATATTTCATTTCTATGTTTAGAGCTATTGTATGTGCTGCGTCCCGAAAGTTATACAAAGTTGTTTTAGATGGTTTGGGACAAATGTTAAAGACTTCCGTTTTGTTTTATAGAAGACTTCGATTGTATGAAAAAAATGTTTTAAATTTCTGCAGTTTTCTAATATCTTATTTTATTATATGCTAAGTGGCTTGTATGAGACCCCTTCAGGGTCAAGTACGCCATGTGACATCTAGGGTGTACCCCTGGGTCGTGACAAACTTGGTAATCAGAGCACAAGGTATAGATTGGTTCTAGGATTGTCTTAAAACCACGTCTAGTAGTGTATTGTTCATAAATATGAAGAGCGCGACATTTATGAATGAGAGGTTATTGGATGTTTAGGAAATCTCAGTTCTTCATTATCTAAGTCGTGCCATAGAGTTTAACTGTATTAGATTTCTCTCTTATTCCTTATCCGATGGTCTTTAGGATATGACTACTCGAAGGGCTCATGCTACAAGGAGTGAGGGAGAAAGGTTGGTTGTGATGCCAATTATGGCTATGTGACTAGATAGAATTGATATGATAGATTTGATGTTGTCTTTAGTGTGAAGGGGTTGTATTATGGTTATGTGTATTTGATGGTAGAACCCGACTTAGTCATGATGAGCTTTTGGGTATGTTAATAGATTTGGTGAAGACAAGAGGAATAGGGTGTTTAAGTAATGCCTAGATGTGTTGAATGAGTAGACTCCATTAAATGGTAGTAGTGTAACTCACCATGGCTTAGAAAAATCTTGGGTGAAGGATGTTAAAGTTTAGTGATGATTTGTTCCGACCTTAGAATTGAAAGTATTGGTGCTTAGAAATTCCACCTAGGCTTAATCCCAAGGGGAAGATGATGTGCTTAGATAGCAAGGTCGTGAGTGTTCTTAATGTTCATGATTTAGGTTGACTTGAAATTCTCACCTTGAGAGGTGTAGTGAGTTGGGAAGTTTAGTCCCAGTTTTGTAGGCTCATACAAGATCTTGAGTGGAGTTAGTAAGGTTGATTGTGAATTAGAGTTGATTATTGTGAACCTCTCTAATTTAGAAATACCGGTAGGGATCTTAGACCGGCAAATTAAGAAATAGAAGATTAAGGAAGTTGCTTACATGCAATTGTTAATGAGTGATATATTAGGAAGGGTTTAGTTGAGGGTGCTACTTAGAAGCCGAGGGCCAATGAGAAGTCCCGATATCCTCATCCTTTTTCCTTGTATTCCTCATTTAGCATTAAGTTCTTGAGATGATAAGTTCCTCTTGGTGTATGCTTTATGTCAAGTCATGTGTGTTAAAGATGTTTCCATGATTTCCTTATGTTATACATGTTCATGAAAACTAGTATTTTGAAATAGAATGAGTTGCATGGTTAATTTTCCTCATGTTGTTGTGCATTAAGTATGAGCTACCTAGTTGAGATGGAGTGATGAACATGCTCTATATGTATATGTTTCTTCGAGTTAAATGGCCTAATGGCTCCATGATTTTGTGTTGAGCATGCTTCTAGTTGGAGAAGGTAATTCCTCCTATGAATATGAGAAATGTTGAAATTTCATGCATAATGGGTTGATAGATGTAGTTCCTACTTCCTTGTGGTGCATTGGGTATGCTTAAGTTAAAATTGATGTTTCCTTCTTGTTTATGTGCATTTAAATGAGTTGCATGCATGATGGGTTGCTAGTCTAGAGTTGTGACCTTAAGAAGTGCCTAGAGTGTCATTCGAGGACGAATGTTCCCAAGGGGGAGATATTGTAACACCCGGGAACTAGTAAGCTAAACTAGAGCCTTAAGTGAGAGTTCTAGAGTTTGATGTGAGGGTTAGAGTCGTAGAAATGACCTCCCGTATTTAGAGTGAAGGGTTTAGGGGTTAAACATCAAGGTACGACTCCCCAAGGACACTAGCTAACCACCCAAATCTGCCCAACAGATAGCCCACCTGTGATTCGGGACCCACTCCCCGTAGGGGGATCCACGCCTCGTGGATGGGGTCATGGGTCAAGACCCCAAAAGTGGGGTTGTAGACCACCACCCACGGAGGACCAGAATGACCCGTGGGTCCACCAATGGCCCGTGGGTCGGGGTCTCGTAGGTGAGGTAAATTGGTCCTTAAGTTGTTTAAGTTAGGGTTTAAGGGAAGGCTCTAGAATTATTTAGTTATTAAGTGGGGTCGTTTTATTAGTAATTACGCCACCTATATAAAGCTATTAGACCTTTAATTAAGGGATTCTAAATCATTATTTTCAATTTACCAAAGAACCAATTCCCTATAGGAAATTTTCTCTCTAGGAAGAAAAGAAGAAGAAGAAGAAGAGAAGCAAGTTAGGGAAAATTCCTCCACTGTGGCAAGCATTGTGAGAGATTTATAATCAAGGTATGGTGGCTTATTCTTTCATGGACTCCTTTATTCCATGAAGCCCCCTAGATTTCCCCCATTTGTGAAGATGAACCCCATTCTAGCTAGGGTTTCTTCCTATATTGTGGGTTAAGTTGAGTACTAGGGCAAATGATGAGTAAGTTAGTTTCGAGGGTTTCAAAAAGGGTGGTTAAAGAATGTTGTACCACCATGCTTATTAATGATATGGACATTTCTCGTCTCATGGTTCATTCTTAACAAATTGAAGAGGAGAAACTTAAGGAAAACTCCAGATAGGTAAAGAGGGCTAAGACTGGTGATGGTAACTTTTCTCATTCAATGTTCGATGGACATGGTTGTTCCAAGTTTCGACAAAGGTTTTTCGGTCAAGGTTCTTCCAATGTATCTTCTAAATTTAACAAATATAGGGTGTCTAACCCTAAGCCTCAAGGAGGAAGTGGTAGTGGGTCCTTGTTGCCTACTTTTGCTAAGTGTGCAAAGAAGCACAAGGGAAAATGTCTAGCGGGTTCCAATGCTTGTTTTGGTTGTGGTAATATCAACCACAAGATAATAGATTGACCTTAAGTTGCTAAGAATGATGGGGATAATCCGGTTTGAGTGGTTCAAGTCCAAATACTCCAAACAAAAACAAATTTGATGCACTTCTGACTCGTCGTGACCAAGTGGATTCACCCGATGTGGTTATTGGTATGTTGAAAGTCTTTCAAGTTGATGTTTATGCACTATTTGGTCCTGGTGCTACCTTGTCTTTTGTGATGCCATATGTGGCTATGAGGTTTGATTTTCTTTCGAATGTTTTGTTAGATCCCTTTCTGTCTCTTCTCCTATTGGTGATTCTATTGTGGCTACAAGGGTTTCTAGAAAGTGTCCCGTCTCCTTGTACCATAGAGTTACTCATGTTGACTTGGTAGAGCTTGATATGCTAGATTTTGACGTTATCCTTGGTATGGTTGGTTGTACTCATGTTATGCTTCTATGGATTGTAGAACTCGTGTAGTGAAGTTTCAATTTCCAAATAAACCCTTCCTAGAGTGGAAAGGGGGAAATTCTATGCTGAAAGGTTAGTTTGTCTCTCATCTTAAAGCTAGACAGATGATTTCTAAGGGTTGCATTTACCATCTAGTTAGGTTGAGGGATGTAGATTCCGAAACCCCTACTCTTGAGTCGGTCCCCATAGTTAAGGAGTTTCTGGAACTCGAAAGGGAAACAGACTTCGATATTGACCTTCGCCCAGATACGCAACCTATCTTTATTCCTCCATACCAAATGGCTTCGACAGAATTTATGGAGTTGAAAGAGCAGTTGAAAAATTTGTTGGATAAGGGTTTCATCTGACCAAGTATTTCTCCATGGGGTGCTCCGGTCCTATTTGTTAGAAAGAAAGATGGTTCACTTCTTATGTGTATTGACTATCGACAGTTGAACAAAGTTACCATTAAGAATAAGTATCCTCTCCGAAGGATAGATGAGTTGATTGACCAACTTCAAGGAGCAAGTTACTTTTCCAAGATTGACCTTCGGTCGGGTTATCACCAATTGAGGGTGAAAAAAGATGAGATTCCGAAGATGACTTTTAGAACTTGGTATGATCATCATGTGTTTATTGTAATGCCATTTGGCTTGACTAATTGTTTGGCGGCATTTATGGATTTGATGAATAGGGTGTTTAGACAATACCTTGATATGTTTGTGATTGTATTCTTCGATGATATATTAATCCATTCAACAAATGAGGGCGAACATATTGATCATTTGAGGATTGTGTTGCAAGTCCTCAACGACCAACAACTCTTCATAAAGTTTAGCAAATGTGACTTTTGGATAAGGTCAGTAGCTTTTCTTTCATCATATTTTTTCAAGTAAGGGTATTGAGGTAGATCCTAAGAAGACAGATGCAGTTAAGAATTGGCCTAAACCTATATGCCCTTCTGATATTAGAAGCTTCTTGGGTTTGGCTGGTTACTACAAAAGGTTTGTTGAGGGGTTTTCATCGATTGCCTCTCCTTTGACAATATTGACTCAAAAGAAGGCTAAGTTCTTTTGGTCCTAAGCTTGTGAAAAGAATTTTCACGAATTGAAAGATAGACTTACTTCCGCTCCAGTGTTGAGTTTACTGGAAGGGACAGACGGTTTTGTTGTTTATTGTGATTCCTCGAGAATTAGGCTAGGATGTGTGCTTATACAAAATGGGAAAGTTATTGCCTATGCTTCACGGCAACCTAAGATTCATGAGAAGAAATATCCTACCCATGACCTTGAACGAGCGGCAGTTATTTTTGCCTTAAATATTTAGAGACATTATTTCTATGGGGTCCATGTAGATGTTTTTACCGACCATAAGAGTTTGAAATATGTGTTTAATCAAAAGGATCTAAATCTTCGCCAAAGAAGGTGATTCGAGTTATTGAGGGATTATGATATGAGTGTTCTCTATCACCTCGGAAAGGCGAACATGGTGGGGGATGCTCTTAGTCGATTATCTATGGGAAGTGTTGCCCATATTAAGGATGATAAAAATGAGTTGGTTCGAGATGTTAATAGATTGGCCCGATTCGATGTTCAGTTAGTGGACTCTACCAAGGGTGGTGTTATGGTTCACAATGGTTCAAAATCGTCTTTTGTGGCTGATGTGAAAGCCAAGAGAGGTCTTGATCGACTTTTGTCAAATTAAAGGAAGCGGTGCTTAGAAAGTCCGTAGAGGCTTTCTCCAAGTGGGAGATGGAGTACTTAGATATCAAGGTCGTTTCTGTGTTCCTAATGTAGACGACTTGAGAGAACATGTATTGTCAGATGCCCATAGTTGTCGATATTCCATTCACCGAGGAGCCACCAAGATGTACCGTAATTTGCGGGAGATCTATTGGTGGAATGGTATGAAGAAGGATATGGTGAAATTTGTGGTTAAGTGTCCCAATTGTCAACAAGTGAAAGTAGAGCATTAGAAACTGAGAGGTTTATCCCAAGACATTAGCATTCCTGCTTAAAAGTGGGAAGATTTTGACATGGACTTCTGATTAACGTTTCAAGGACACTTAATCCAGTTCTAAGTGTCAACGATCGTTAGTCAGTATAATAACTCAACTAAATGAGTTGGGTCGAATCCCACATGGAGTGGTACCTGTTTAAGATTCAAGAGTAAAGTGTGAATATGTTCAAATCAGCCATAGGAATAAACATTTACGAACAAAAATATAATTCAAATCAGGTGACACGAAGATTAGATAAAAAGGGGTTTAGATTTAACTATCAACTACAACAGCGGAAAATAATATGAAATAACAATAATGAGACAGGTTCTTGAGATGTGATTCAATTATAGGCTAATATAGACAAATGGGTAATTGCAACTGTTAGAAAATAGCTGTAAATTAGTGAAAAAGCTAGACTATAGAGGAGGTAAACTTTCTCTCGAACAATTTACCTTGAATCAAGTCGATTTCTCTTGAACATCGAAAATCATGCAAATAAGAACAACCTACGCTTTAGTCCATTCACTATCTCGAGCTGAATGTGTGGAAAAGGGTTTAGGATTCACTCTCTTGAGCTGAACCCATGACAACCCAATACCCACCACAGACCATCAATCAATAATCTTGGTTTTAAAACCACTCTCTCGAGCAAGCCAAAAACACGAAGGTAGAACTGCATTTGCAACTACAATTCTTTAAATTAAACCACAATTAATGATTGAAATCACTTCTAAAAAGCATATAGACTAACAATTAACAATACCCATAAACTAAATCAGCCCATAATCACACCCCAAGAATTGGGGTTTTAGATAGACATCATAAAAAGATAAAAATCGTTACCAAAATGTGTTTCGATAAACTGGGTAAGATTAATTTCATTTTTACAAAGGTCCAAATTTTAGAATCTCAAAGACCCACTTCCAATTTCTCAAAAGTGAAAAAATTCAATTCTTCAAAGCTAAGGAAAACTTTTCTCACGGTTCAAAAAATCTCAATGTAATGAAAAATAAGATAGAAGTCGGGCTCGCTGATCCACTAAATGTTCAAAAATGTATTTATAGTCGCCAAAAATGTGTTGCAAAGAGCCATTTGGCGCAGTAAGTCGGGCTCGCTGATCCACTCGGCGATGCACCCTTTAGCCAATTTCATTGCCTTTCTGTCTTGGCCTTTAGCAACCTCAAGGTCTGTAACTTTGGGTGATCCAACACTGCATCGCGGAACCTCTTGGCGATTTGTCGACTACTCCTTTCTCTCGCCTACTTGATTTTCTCCTTCAGTGGTTGACACACTAGAACTTTAGGTGGTTAAGAAGCCCTTCGGCGACTCGCCAAGTAGACTTGGCGATCACCAGACTTCCTTTTGTTCACTCTTTCAGCTTACTTCGTTCCTTTTTGCAAATTAGTGTCCTTGCATTGTTCCTCAATCCATATACCTGGAAATCAAGGGTTTTACATCAGTTATTGGTACAATACAAGCATTTGAGGACACTCAATCATTATAAATAAAGCCCTAAATGAGTCCAAATCTTGGGCTCATCAACACCCCCAACTTAAACTTTTGCTTGTCCTCAAGTAAAACTCAAGTTCAGCAGTTCAAAAAGGATGTCTCAAACAATGCTACAAAGACTCAATCACGAATACACACAACAAGACTCAACTTACTTATGCAAGGATCAATTGTTCCCTCAGAGAATCAAGTTGTGATTCACCACTATCAAAGATTCTCAAGTTCACAAAACTTGCTACAAATGAAAGTTCAAGCTCAACAAAGGTACTCACAAACAACTCTCAAACTTACAAAGATGATTCCGTATTGACACAAATGTTCAACAATTTATAGCTCCGGAATCACAAACAACTCTCACACTCAAAAAGATGAACCCATGCATGAGTCCACCCATAGGTTTACCCTTATTTTCCAATCAACACTTTTTTCAGCTCACTTAAGATAAAAAAAAAGGTCTTTTTAAGGCTTGTAATGGGGCTGAGTGTAAAGGTATGATCATTTAGGCTCAATGGTTGCTATCCTCATAAAATGTGGTATGAACAACACTTTCTTTCCTTTTCTTCAAAATTCTCATTCATCCTTAATACTCACCACATTAATCACTTTCCATGGAACACCGGACATCCCATTTATTTTGCAGTTTCACAATTTTATTTCACAACTTTTTCATTCTTTTTCTTTTTGACTTCTTCTCTGCTTCTTTTTTGTATGAAAGGGTTCCATCTTTCTCAAAACCATGGGTAAAGGGGGACTTTTTGCATTTCTTGATTTACTTTCTCTTTTCACCACACCCCCAACTTGGACTTTTGTCCTAATTTGGCTATTCAAACAAACCACACTTCATGAAGATTATAGGTGAAGGGATGAAGAAAGGTCACAATTTCATCAAGTTTCATCCAAGAAAAGGGTAAGGCTCAAAAGGGTGTTCAAGTAAAGTTCACACACTCATAAGGTAGGCCACAAAACAGGCATAATGTCAAATTGTTTCACTCTTTAAAATTGTTGCCTATGATCATTTCAAGAGCTTGCATCACTTAGTCAACCCGACCAACGGGGAAAATTCTAGTTGTCATCACATATGGCTCACGGTAAGCTCATCACACAAGGCATTGACATAAATGTCAAACAAGACTCCACACTTTTACGAGTGTGCAATGTTCATCACAGGAGACTCAATTCGATACTCGGCTAGTCATAACGAGATGCAAAAAGTTCACATATTGCCTATGTAACTTGATTTGGCCTCATCGTAGCCGCACATTCATGTTTGTTCGATTGAAAGCACTATTCAAGTCATCGATATTGATCATAACCAATACTTAAATTTGCACAAGAACAACCACATTCAAACACAATCAAAAGGGTGGCAATTTTTTTTAGAAGGGTCTAAAAACCATTTCAATTAAAACAAGGAGCCACAAGCTATAATATCCACAACATAGTGCCAAAACAGAATATATAGCACAAAACCCAATATATAAAAAACAATATCGTCAACACAAGAGGTAGGTATAGAAATACCTCACCCCACTACAAAAAAAACAACTTGTCCTCAAATGCAATAAAAAAACTAAAAATCTATAAAAGTGACAGAGAGGGAGGTAAATAAAATCTTGTCTACTCAGTCGCTCCATCTGTCAGGGTATCAGTGCCCGGTGCAACATTAACAGTCCCAGCTCCACTGGGGTCAGCCAATGGTGTGTCTGGCAAAGAGGTCTGCACAGCTACATCTACCATGGCCTCCTCAATCTTCGTGAGACTCTCATAAAAAGCCTCCTCATCAGCAACAAGCAGCTCCTCATCGGTCTCATCCTCAGACTTAGCAACAACCACCTCCTCAACTCGAACCTCATCACCGGTGGTAGCTGGAGGCACCTCTGGATCAATTGGCACATCTGGAATCTCTACTGTCCCAAAGATCATCGACATGTCGGTGGACTTCAATTGGTCCATATCTCTCCTCAGCTCAGTAATAACAGCCTTTAGAGTTGTCACCGCCTCAGTAGCCCCTTGGTCTTGCTCACACACCATTATCCGTGCCGCAAGGGAATCAATAGTACAACTCAAAGGTGCACAACATCGGTAAGGGTCCTCTCGATCATTCCAGGAATGGTGGCCTCAAGTCTAGTGGCGCGTTGATCAGCAGAATGGGCTAGCTGCCCCATCCGTAGTAATGCTGCCTGAGTGAGCGAGGGCTGGCCAATAGTAGCAGCAGTCGACCTAGGAGGAAAGGAAGCAGTGGAGGAATTAGGAGTAATAGAAGGGGCAGCACTACATGCACCTGAAGTCTCAGGGCTAGAGTAGGCAACGCTGCCTCTACATGTAGGGTTTGAGTATCAACAACCGAGGATGTATCCACCGGTGCTGCCTTCTTCTTTTCAGCCTCATCTTTCAAGTACTCCGCCTGAATCCTCCGGATGTTGGTAGAAGATGTGGGAATCACTTCCACATCTTTCTTCTCATCTCTAGGTACCCGAGCTTGTCTGCACAGCTTGGTAATGAACACCGGGAATTGAAGTGTCACCTGGCTCTGCTTGGCCCTCATAAGCATCTCCTATGCAATGATCATCCCTAGGTTAAGGCTCGTCCCATCAATGATACAACCAAGATAGGTTGCTTTTGAGTGGCGGATAATTGACTCGTTCTGGGATGACATAATGGTACTGCTGATGAAGCCAAACCAGAACCTCACTGCTATATTTAGCTCCTTCTTCTCAATAGGTGCCCTAACCTCTAGCCACTTGAAAGTACCGTTTGATATCAAAGGAGCCAACTACTTCTTCATGTCTTCTAGTGTCTCTGTCTTTATCTTATACTAGCAATCATCCTCAATTCGTGTTGAAACTCCCAGGACTGCATTGATAGCATCACTATCACATTTAACCTTTTTACCCCTGATGACCACATAGTTAATCGGCTTGAATTTGGTTGTCGACTTCTTCCCTTGTGGCACCAAGGCTCCGTAAGCAGTATAGAACTCTCAAACCCAATTTGGGACATAAGAGCCTCTGGGTCAGGTGAACAACTAGAACTTGTGGGATCTAAGACAACTTATGATCCTCGGATACCTGTCTATGACTCCATCAGTAGACAACCTCTTCTCCTCTATAATGGTCCTCATCCCGTCAGTCTTCAGTCTATTCATAGACTGGGGAGGAGGACCTTGTGCAGCTCGTGCTTGAATATCAACCTGTGCTAGAGTAGGTTGAGTAGTAGTGGTCTGGGTTGCCCTGATCCTAGATAGATCGTTCAGCCTCTTTGAGCACAACTCTGCTCTCTAGGCTGATAGTAACTCATCATCCTCGGGCTTAGAAGTGGTGGCCCGAGGATCTTGGTGCTCCCCTTCAATCTCAGAAGTGGTGAGGTGTGTGGCATATATGTCGTCATTGTTAGAGCTGGCCTCCGATGACGCAGGAGCAGGAGCCTTTCCTTTCCCACCTGTGGTGGGCAACTTAGTAACCTTTCCCCTGGATGTAGTTGCATCCTCGTTGATTGTGATTCCTTTGGCCCTCTTGCAGGGCGGCATGTCCCTACCAGCCACTTCGATATAGCCATATCTGCAAACACATCATAGAAAGTAAGAAGCAGATCAAACAAAGTTAGAGAAAAATAGTTCCAGACAAACTCATTGAATCGATCGGCGAGTCGCCGAATCACTTTGGCGAGCTAGATCGGGCTCGCCGAAAGGATTGGCTCAAAATTTCCTAGAAAAATTGGCATGTTGGCGATGGGAAGGCCCATTCAACGAATCACCGATAACATTCGATGAATTTCCGATAGCATTCGGCGACCAAGGACTTGCCCGTCGAAAGTTACAGTGTAATTTAGGGATTTGGGGCTAAAAAAAGGTGATCAAGATAGACGATCGGTAAGTCACTGATTACACTCGGAGAACTCAAGCTTCTCACCGAAATTTACAGAACTCAAACTCAATTTTAGCATGAAATTAAAGGCGATCAAAGGGGATTCGTCGAACCTCCGAGTGGTTCAGTGAGTTCGACTCAACTCTCCAAACTGCCGAACGTGTCTACTTTAAACCCTTCTTCCAAAATCAACCCCATAGCCCCTGAAAACAAAACTAAAGCACACACTAGTTCAATACTAAGACTCATTACACCCATGTCCCCCGGGATACTCATACTTCTCTCAGTTTAGCCAAATTTGGCCATTTGATGACTTTAGCCCTTAAGAATGACATCAATCGCTCTATCATTGGGCAAAGCACATCATTTGGCACAAATGTGGGTTACTCAGACTTCACCCATCTAGACCCAACAACAACAAAATTCAACCCAACAAGATTGAACAATTTTAAGCACGAAAATATGGGAAATCAACAATATTGGCATTTTAGGAAAGATATTCAAATTAAAACAGGCACAAAAGCACACAATTATAGATCAGAGAGGCCCAACACACATCACTAAGATAAAAAACAATTGCAAATGAGTAAAAATCCCTAAATATAAGTCTGGGGTTCGGAAAACCAACCTTTAATGCTGATTAAATAAGTTAAAATGCTAGGCGGCAAAGATCTCCGACTTCGAACACACAATTGATGACTAGAAATTGGTAAAAACATGAAAATATAGGAATATGTAGTGCGGGTGTGAGTTTGGGATGTTAAAAAGTGAGAGAATGTGAAAGAGTTTGAAATTTTAAGCCTTTGGCCTTAAAAACCGTCCATTTCTCACCCATTCGGCGACATGCCAAGTGGACACTTACCTCGCCGAGTTTTACAGGACCTCCAGTTAAACTAGGGGTCCAAACGGCAAACAAAGTCGCAATCGCCGACCTTTTCAGCGATGTGCCGATTTACTCCTTGGCTCACCGAGTTTTACAGACTCCAACTTCATAATTCCTAGAGTACAACGGTAGTCCAAGTTGGGCTTGATTACCCTTTCGGCGAGTCGCCGACTGGACACTTTTGCTCGCCAACCTGTATTTTTCAAACACATTCCACTTTTTCACCTACACAATCAACACACCATTATTTCAAAATTAAAAAAAAGCAAGTAAAACTTGGGTTGCCTCCCAAGCAGTACCTTAGTTAACGTCGTAGCACGACGTAAGTCCTCGCTCAAACCTCATTCTTAGGGTTGGCCATATTGTCACTAGGTAACCCCCCTTGTTGTCTCGGGTTTAAATGAGATAAGATTTGACCCATCTGGGTCTCCAACTATTTGATAGAGACGGTGTAACACCCCAGAAATTTCGTAGGTTGAACTAGAGCCTAAACGTAGTGTCAATGAGGTATAAAATGAATTCCCTAAGATAGTAGACCGTCTAGGTGTGCTATGGTGGTCTATGAGTTAAGGCCTAAGGGAGGAGTGCCAAACAAAAGGGGTAAGCCAAGGCCTAAGGCCAAGGCTGCCCCAAATTTGGAGTGACTGCCTCAAAATCCACGGCCATCACCACGGCTCGTGGTCATGACCACGGACTGTGGGAGGCTTCGTGGAGTTTCCTTGGTCGAGGAAGAGGGACCTCCAAGTGTCCTAGACACTACCTCACCCTTTACGAGAGGGACCACGAGTCGTGGTCCACTTCACGGCTCGTGAAGGTGGGCGTGGAGTTCCCTTGATTTTTAGGGAGTTGGGGGTTGTTAGGGTAGCTACTGCCCAAGGCACCACGGGCACCACTACAGACCGTGGTGAACTTGATGAGGGAGAAGGGGGCTCGTGAACATCACTTGGCACCAAGGCTTGAAGGCCTTGCCTCCACAAGGCCAAGTCATGACCAAGGCCATCACCACGGACCGTGGTCATGACCACAGATCGTGGGAGGCTCTATGGTCTTGCCTTGTCCAAGTGTTGGCTGTGCAGAAAAGGGGAGCCACTGCCTCCAACACCACGGGCAGCATCACGACCCGTGGTGCACCTTCACTATCCGTAAATGTTGGCCGTGGTCCCTGACGGGGACCATTTAAATGAGGAGTTTTGGGACTTTTCCTTTTAAGTCCTATTTCAGTAGGGGTGTTTTTGGTATTTTAGTGGTTCATTATATATTGGTTTTTAAGTCTAAATTCATTAGTTTTGGGTCATTATACACAACACCCAATTGAAATAAAAACTCTCCCACTTCTCTCTAAACTCTCTCTCTAAAAACCTTAGAAGAAGAAGAATACATTGGAGCTAGGGTTTCAAGGTTCTTTCTCAAATTGCTTGGAGTTTCTCCATTGATTCTCAAGGAATCAACTAAGGTATGGTTGCTTATCA